>RJWJ010013759.1:0-39269 GCA_004363605.1 Indri indri | reverse complement strand
TTCTGGTGCACTTCACCAGTATACAGAAAAATCTTCTAATAAGGTATGATTGCCGTTTCTTCATGGCTAGTGCAGTTATTCATTTATTCAACAAGCATTGACGCCTTTTGTACCTAAGGCAGCATGTCAGATAAAGACGACACAAAGAATAATAAGACATGGTAGTTTCTGAAGCTCGTAGTCCAGTAAGGGAAAACTCCTTATAGATAAACAGGAAAAAAGCATATGATATAATTTCCATACCATCCCTGAAGACATCCTGGAACCAATACATATCAGCCCGGACTGCCTACCTCTAGCTTTTTGTTATGTGAAAAGGACAAAAATCTCTACTCTGCTTAAGCTGTTGCATTAGATTTTTTTTTTTCCAATACAAGTTAGGTATTCACATAAAGGAGTTAAATAATTTTACAACTTTAAAAATTGTTTTATTATAAAATAAAACAGATATAGAAAACCACACAAATCAAATGTATAGCTGAATAAATTATCTAACAAACATCACTGCATAAAGACCGAGAACTTTTTATATACAGTAAAACATGACTGCCAGTCTCAAGACAGAGAACTTTTGCCAGCAACTCTAAAAGCCCCTTTCATGTGCCCCCAATCATAATCCCCTCTATTGTCATAAGTAACCATCCTGACATTCATTCATTCATTCATTCATTTATTTGAGGCAGAATCTCACTCTGTCCCTTGGGCTACAGTGCAGTGGTGTTATCACAGCTCACTGTAACCGCAACCTCCTGGGCTCAAGTGATCCTCATACCTCAGCTTCCCAAGTACCTGGGACTACAGGCACATGCCAGCATGCCTGGCTAATTTTTTTTTTTTTTTTTTTTTTTTTTTTTAAGAGATGGAGTCTTTCTATGTTGCCTGGCTGGTCTCAAACTCCTGGCCTCCTAAAGAATCCTTCCGCCTTGGCCTCCCAAAGGAGTGGATAAATAGGTGTGAGCCACTGCACTAGGCCAATCTTGACTTTTATATTACTCACTTTCCTGACTTTTTCCCTGAGGTAGTTTTATTACCCAAAAGTACATCCCTAAACACTATGGTTCAGTCTCACTCTATTAAAAAAATGGCTATCTTTCAAATCTCTTTTAATCTAGAGATTCCTCCTCCATTCTTTTCTTTTCCTTGTAATTTATTTATTAAAAGACCAGAGACATTTGATTGACAGAGTTTACAATAGCCTGGATTTTGGTAATTACACTCTCTTGGTGTAGCTCAGGTTTAATCTCTCTGGTAAAACTGTAAGTAGGGTTTGGTAAGGCAAGGCCCATGATATGGCTTGGTTTTCTTTCTGTGATAACAGCTATTGAGGCTTAGATCTTCACTCACTGAGGGTTGTAAAATGATGATACTCCATTTCTATCATTTCTTTTCCATTTATTAATTAAAATACTTTTTTAGAAAAGATAATTTCCCTCAACTACTATTGCGTTACCATGATTCTTTTGCTTGATAAGTTTTCAAGATAACAAATTGGTCCTCTGACATATTCTGAAGTAGGTGACAATTCCTTTTTATTTTAATATTATGAATTCATGGATCCTAAAATATTTGTTGGGTCTCAACTAATTAGAATTATTATAATTTTTGAAGCTCAAGTTCTACCGTCTTAGATCACTTACGAGTCTCTTCAGCGTGGTTCCTGAGTTCTTTTGACAAAACTCTGACAGTTTTTCCTTTACTGAGAAATAATTCACATACCATAAAATTTACTCTTTTAAAATATATTAATACAATTCAGTGGCTTTTAGTATAGTCACAAGGTGTGCAAGCATATTAGTATCTAACTCCATTTCATTCCCCAAAAGAAACCCATTCACATTACCAGTCACTTCTCATGGTCCCCTCCCTCTAGCTCCTGGTAATCACTTATCTGTTCTGTCTCTATAGATTTACCTATTCTGGACATTTCATATCAACAGACTCATACAATACAAGCCAGGTTTTTGTGCCCCGTTTCTTTCACTTAGTATGTTTTCAAGATTCATCCATGTTGTAGTATGTATCAATACTTCATTCTACTTTATGGCTGAATAAGTGGATATAACACAATTTGTTTATCAATTCATCAGCTGACAGACATTTGGGTTACTTCCATTTTTTGCCTATTATGAATAATGTTTCTGTAAAATTCATGTATAAGTTTTTGTGTGAATATATGTTTTCAATTTTCTTTTAGAATCTGACACATTTTAACATAGGTACATACCTATAAAACCATCACCACAGTCAAGATTAAGAACACAAACACCACCCAAAAAGTTTCCTCATGTCCCTTTGTAATATCTCGCTTCCCACCCACAAAGCAACCAATGAACTGTTTCTGTCACTATAGATTAGACTACCTTTTTTAGAACTTTATAAATACCTCATTGTACGGTATACATTCTTTTTTGTCTGGTATTTTTCATTCAGCATAATTATTTTCAGGTTAATCTATGTTGTACGTATCAACAATTCATGTTTTCATAATGCTTAGTAGTATTTAATTGTATGGATATACCACAGATTTTTTTTATCCATTTCCATTATCAATTATCACTGGTAGACATTGTGCTTATTTCCAGTTTTTTACTACTATAAATAAAATGGCTATGAACATTCACATGCAAATATTTTTATGGACATGTACTAACATTTTCCTTGGGTAAATGCCTGGGGAGTGAAATAGCTGAATAACGTGGTTTGCTTAACTTTTAAAAAGAAAAGTCAAACTGTGTTCCAAGATAGCTGTACCATTTCACATTCCTATTAGCAATGAATAAAAATTTCAAATTGTTCACATTTTCACCAGTACTCAGGCAACACTGAAAAGTCACAACACTAAATGCTCCTCCTTTCCCTTCCTTCTGAGGGATAAGCCTCAGGTTGTGTGCCTTCTCCCAATCACACCAAGCTTTGCAGGCTACAGGAAGCTTCCCCCTTCTTGGTTCTCAGCCACTGCAGACATCCAAACTATGCCAGCTCCTGCTTGTGCTTCCATTGAGGTGACACAGAAACAAGACCCTCTGGAAGCCTATTCAACAGCCAGAATTTGGGATGTGAGTGCCAATCTTCTCTCCACCCTGTACCCCTAAACCTGGAGGAGTTGGGGGAGGGGGCTGATGTAGGTAACATGAAATTGCTCTACTTACCCGTTTCATTGCTGCTGTTCTTGACTTTGTGCAAGCCTGGGGTACTGCAACAACTTACCTGGATTCTGGAATTGTTATACAGGTATTTTTGTCAGTATATCTTTGTTAAGTCAATGTTTCTGTCAGGGAAGGGGAGCTGGAACTTCCTGTTGTGCCATCTGGCTGACGTCATTCCCCAAATTCTCAATGTTCACTGTTTATCTCCTTCGCTATTTTAAGCATAGTTATTTTAATTTCTGCATCTGATATCTCTATTTGCTAGGGCCCCTGTGGGTCCTTTTATATTGTCTATAGTTTCTTTTGTATTTCTTTCATTAGTTTTGGTTCTCATGTTCCTGGTTATTGCTAATTGAGTGCAGGGCATGTATATAAAAATTCAGACACATTTTGGAGGCCCAGAATGTAGTTATCTCGTTTCTGAGAGGATTTACTTTTACTTCTATAAGATGGATAGGGACGGTAGCATCAAGGATCACCTTAATCCAAGTCAAGGAACTGAAATGATTTCAAGCTGCACTTCAGCTCCTGAGGGAGCCTGTCTCCTTCTGATTTTTACCCCCTCCTAGGTTGTAGTTCTTCATGGTCTCAACTCAAAGTATGAGAGCTTTATAAAGGAATCCACCTTGGTAAAACTTGAAGTCTAGTTTTCTCTTTTCCTCCATAGGCATATCAACAGTGCTGATCAAATTCTCGGCTACTTCTTCCAAAATCAGTAAGTGCCTTTAGAAAAAATGGTCCCAAATGTCTGACTCACTTGTTTTTCTCCAGGATCATGGCTTGGTAATTCTTTACTATCTGTGAAGCCTTCAAGCAGATATTGTTTATATTTGTGTATCTTTTCTAGTTGTCATTGTTAAGAGGGTTAATCTGAATTACATGGACCACTACTATTGGAAAAGAAATCTAGGTTTTATAAATTTATATTTTATCTATTTTTCTTAGTGGGAATGCTAATTGTATTTGGGGTAAAAATTCTTCTGGTGCATAAACATCCTAGAAATTGCAAAATGTTTAATACCCCTGGTCCTGGCCACTAAATAACAGTAACAACTGCTTCCTTTCCCCACAAAATCATTGTACAACTCAATACATGAGAGATTTACATGGATTCATTAAGTTCAAGAGAGGCTAAACATAGTGCTCGTGCCTGTAATCCAAGCACTTTTGAGAGGCCCAGGTGACAGGATTGCTTGAGCCCAGGGTTACAGTGAGCTATGATCATACCATTGCACCCCAGCCTGGGTGACAGAGCAAGACTGTGTCCCTAAAAAAATTAAAAATTTAAAAAAATTCAAAAATACAAAAAACAAGTTCAAGAGAAATGGTAGCATTTGGGACTGTGAAATAATTTTATCTGTGTCATATTCTTCTATTCTTCTTCATAGTAAATTTTTGCCTTGATCGACCCTTTACAGGTATTTAGCCCCTTCTAAAAGTAAAAACATCAGGTGAATGGTGCTTGGCTAAAAGCAATTAAGTCAAAGGTTAGTAAGGACTATGGATGTAATCAACAAGATGTTCTTTGGAGAAGTGCCACCAGAAAGGGATTACCTATTTCATACATTAAAGAAAACTGCTTTAAATATATTAAAACCTAATTATGATGACTCAATGAATAGAGACTTTCACAGAGAGAAGTCAGATGTAATTTTTTTTAAGGTGATAAACGTTGTATATATTCATGGTGTGCCACATGATGTTTTGAATATGCATACTGTAGATGGGTTAAATGGAGCTGATTAACATATGTATTACCTCACATACTTTTTTTTTTTTTTGGTGGTAAGAACACTTAAAAGTCTGTTTCTGGTGATTTTCAAGTACATAAAACATTGTTACCAAGTTGCATAATAGATCTCTTGAACTTATTTCTCCTAACTGAAATTTTGTATCCTTTGACCAAAGGGAGATGTACTTTTAGAGTCGGAACTCCTGAGGAGAAGGCAGATGTAATGCAGAAGAACTACTTTGGGGATTGGGATCGCCATTCATTTTTATTCAGATACTGGAAGACTCTACTCATTTACACTAATCTCTTCTAAGGTTTTCTAATTTTCACTGATTGAAGTTAAAGGAGAAGAATAAGGATGGGGACGCTAATGAAAAAGGAGTGATAAGTTACAGAGGTGAGCTAGAGGTAAAATTGAACATGAGACAGGAGGGAAACAAGAGAGCAGAATTTTTGTGCAAGGAACTAAGAATTCCATGGAGAGGCAGAGTATGGACCCCAGGGAAGGGACAGTTTCAACATAACCAGGAAAAGATAAACACAGATGGAGAACAATGACAATGACTGAATCAAAGAGAGTGGGACACTCATAGGCAGGCATATATAAAGGGCAAGTAAGTAAAGTAAACGAGAATCTCTGGGCAGCCCTGGTCTGAAACATCCTTACTTTTAAGTTATGTTATTTCTTAATAAAATAACAAGTTACCCGATGTACGGAAGATACTTCCTAGTATCTTCCTCCGTATTTTTCATCCTAGCTATTGCTAGAAAGTTGGAGATAAAGTCCCATACTGATGGTGGGATGAGAAAGATGGGACTTTTAGTCCCATCTGACCAGGTTTCTTCAAAAGCAGTTCATCTAAGAAAAATATTAAATATACCATCTATTCATCATTTAGCATAAAGAAAATATGTACACTTTCTAAAAGTCTAGTTGACCTAAGAACAAAAGGGGCCTGGGTTAAAAATTTATTTAAAGAATGAACACTTGGTAAGATTAGGACCCACAAAATTATATGTTTATATATCAAAAATATTAAATGATTTGTTTTATCTTGATTCATGTCAGGTGATGTGAACTTAAAATAAATCTTTTTTCATACAGGAAAAAGGAGAACATCGAAAATGGGAGAAAAGACATACCCAATTGTTGGAACAGGAGAGCCACACTAGTGCCTGTAACGGGAAGACTATCATGTAAAGGAGTCTGGATCAGCTGTCTATCTCCTGCACCCAAGGAAAACAGCTTCTGCAGAATGGAATAAACACACACAAATGATATCAGACATTTTCTTAAATAAAGATCTGTTTGAAGTTCAACTTTAGAGCAAATGATCATATAAGATCCAATTAACAGATGGAAAGGGCAACAATGGATAGCCCAAAACATTTAAGTTTATTTTTTTGTACAACTGAAAACAGTACAAGAAAATTCAGTAGTCAAAAGTTGACAATGTAGTAGAGATGAGACACAAAAATCACTGACAGTCATAAATGGTTAAAAGATAATAAAATGTTAGGTCAAAAACTTTAGCAAAGGCCCATAAAAACGATTCTGCTACTTTAAAGTTTAGACCCAACTATGACCAGAGTCACATTTAATATTCTGCCCTTGGAGCAGAGGTAGAAGAATAAAGAAGGAAAGAATAGGAGGGAAAAAAAGAGGATAAAAATTTAAGACAAAGATGATAGGAAAGACAGAAGACAGTTAAAAAGGCAAAGGGCAAGGAAAAGGGATGCCAATTTCACTATAAGTAACATCTTCGTCAGACTGAGGACGTGATTTTTAGAGGGCTATCCTCTTCCAATATTATATAAGAATAAACAAAATAAATTATTAACCAATCGTTTTTAGGGCTTAAGGGAAGGAGTTTATTCTTTTTAAAGTATGGCTGACCTAGAAACAATAAATAAATCATAGCAGCTGAGGTTCTTATTTTTCTACGTTAGAGACAAATATGAAAATCTCACGACATACGGAATAAATGAATCTATTCATAAGTAGTTATAATATTACAAAGAACTGTGTTGAGCGTTTTCTTAATGTTATCTCCTAATTTTTATCAAACATTTTTTGATTTAAATTAATGAGAATGAGGTATAATTATATAGAGGAGTAAGAAAGGTAAAAGAATAAATTTAAAAGTTCAACTTAAGAAAGTGTATTTCCAAGAAAATATAAACTGGAGTTCAAGTTACACAAAATATGACTTCCAATTATGCTATGTGAAAGACGAACCCTGTGTTAAAATTAACCTTGTGACACTAAGAAAAGAATGGATTATTGAGTGTCTAGAAGGCAGACCATAGGGACAATGCTTAACTAAACTAGGATCCTCTTTAAAACAAAAATATTTAAAGAATTCTTTCTTTCCCTTTCTTCATAAATTAAATTAACTGGAGAAGAGGAGAAGAGGAACAGTCCTTCTCCATCTTCCTTTCTATTCTATTTACCTGAGACCCTCCAGCTGCTGGGACAAGGCAGGCGCAAAGGTTTGCAATGAGACTTTCCAAGGAGACGTTGAGACTGTCCACGTACACAGTGTAGATTAAACCCAGGCAAGCCTGCAAAAACAAAGATGCATGTAGTCATTTCATGGAAAAAGCACTAAAAATAAATCGGTGGAAATCTGCTCCTAGGAAAATTTCTCTTTGAACCTAGTAAAGTATATTCTACAGTCAACGTGGAATAAATTTTAAGTAGCAAATATTATTAAGTTTATTAAATTTTCCTCTAGAACCAGAACCTCCAAATGAGCTTCTCAGATGAGTTTACAGAAAGCAGAAATCCATAATTGGTAAAACAGGTGTTTGTGCTCAGATAACTACTCTAGGAAATCTGTAGGGCTAAATTGTTTTTGCCTCAACTTACTTTGCAGATCTCCAAATTTCAAGATAAAAATGTAGAAATTTTATCTTGTTTTGTGGTTCTTATAAATCCAGAACATTTATTCTATAGAAAAATTTTAACATGTAAATTATAACAAAGGATAGCAAAATAGAGACAGGATGGCAAGATTAATACTTTGAGCTCAGAAGAAGGCAGGTGGCAAAACAGAAGATAAAATATAATCTTTATGTATCTTTGAGGTTATTGAAATTTGTGACTCTGCACATTTAGTATTTGTTAGGACTTAACCATTGTCACTGAAATCTGATACTAACTTAATTCTTTTAGAATATATATAAACTCACTTTCTGGAAAAGCTTTACAGAAATTACATATTAATACATATATTTATAAATAAATTAAAATTTTTTCTGACATTTGAAAATTCTGAGTACCTAAAAGAAGAAAAGATCTGGAAGTAAACAATGTTTTAAAGCTATGTTGGCAGGACTATGATCAGAATTATTTGAAATCTCAAACACCGATCCTATTTACTCGAACCTGATTCCTCAAGTTGTTAAATCACTAATGCATTTTAAAATTACTGTAGTTAATCAAATTATTTCTTTAGGATTTATAAATTTTTGATTCAGTAAATATGGGACCTATTTTAAAACAAACAGTATATCCTTAGAATTTAAGTAGTCACATTAACTTATTCAGGTATTCATTTCATCCAACATGCATGTATTTCTTATGTTCACACTCATTTCATCTTATTGGTGAATTCCTAAATTGATCTAATGATATTATCAATGCAAAGAACTTGCACCATGATTCACTCAAAAGAGTTTTATACAATAATATAAATTAATGATAACTATGAGTTCTTTACCCTAAAAATTTCTGGATAATCTAATCTGGATACCAACACCAGGCTTTTGGGAGCAAACACTTCTGCAGGCTGAATTAAACCAGACACTTCCTCTTCACCGTCAATCTCTTCCTTCTTTGTTCCCTAGAAAAAGGGACACCGCGATCAACAGACAGAAAGAATTTCCTAGGTTCATAATTCACAAAAGATAGACATCACACACCTTCAAAATAATATACAAAAAATTCAAAATTAATTACAAAACATAATTTACAAAAATCAAACTGCAAATAATAGTTGAGAGCAATCTAAGAGGCAAGTAGGCAAGAAATTATGAAGCAGGGAATACTTATTTCATTTTTGAAAAGCTCCTTCAGCTCCAGATGTATATCACAACTTTATTTGAGCATTTCCTTTCTGAGTGAGGTACCAGTAGTCAAAGGTAAATAAGACATGTTCAAATTATTTTAAATAGTGACCCAAGCAATTAAAAATAATACCCACTTAAATGGAAAGTCTATTTTGAAGAGAAGACAAAAAAATCTGTTTCAGAAATAAGGCACTAATTTTTGTTTTTGTTTTTCTACTTGTCTTAATCTTTCAAAGAAGGATTGTAAGGCTTGTAGAATGCTCAATTCTCTTGAAGCTAAAGCACAATCAGCTCTAAATTGCTTTTGCAATTAGCAAAAATGCTGATATTTTGAGAAAACATTTTTTACATGCAAAATTAAGTTTCAAAATGTACTTAATGACACTGAACTGTACACATAAAAATGGCTAAAATAGCAAATCTTATGTAGATTTTACCACAATAAAAAAAAAAAAGTCTTGGTCACGTGGGGTGGCTCATTTTTGTAATCCCAGCAATTTGGGAGGCTAAGGCAGGAGGATTGCTTGAGGCAGGAGTTTGAAACCAGCCTGGGAAACATAGTGAAACCTTATCTCTAAAATATATATATATATATATATATATATATATATATATAAAAATAAATATATATATATATAAATAAAAAAATTAGTCAGGTATGGTGACATGTGCCTGTGGTCCCAGGTACTTGGGAGGCTGAGGTGGGAGGACTGCTTGAGCCCAGGAGTTCAAGGTTGCGTGAGCTATGACTGAAGCACTGCACTCCAGTCTGTGTGACAGAATGAGACCCTGTCTCAAAAAGAAAAAAGAAAAAGGAAAAAAACAAACAAACCCGAAAGTCTTAAAAAACACCTAAATTTCAGTGACTAAATACTGGTTAATAAACTTGGAAAAATATTACTCTCATTTATGAGTCAACAAATATTTTTTGTGTACCTACTGTTCTATAATACTACTATATGACACACTGTAAAAGTTTTAAAGAAAAAAAAGGGCAAGGTAATAAAGCATTCATATTTTTTTCTAGATGATATTTTAAGATTCTAGCACATTTTCCCTAACTAGAATCCCCTTCTCTTTCTTTTACACTAATCAAAGGTCTAGCTTAAAATTTATCTTCCTCCCTGAAGCCTTTTCTTTACTGATTTTTTTCTTTCTCTTACTTTCCAGCACAGTTCACCAACATATCATACTTATTTATACTTAATTTCTTCTTCCAAACCTTTCCACAAAATGTGGTAAAATGCAATATTCACCTGCCTGCTTGACATCTCCACTTAGATGACCCACAGACATCTCAAACATACCTAAAACACAGCTGCATTCTTTCTCCATAAACCCCACTCCTCCTGCAGTATTCCCTCTCTCAGTAATGGCTATCCTATTCTTCCACTTGGCAAAACAAAAATCCTGATTTTCCTCCCATTCATAGCCCATATCCCACTGGTCAACTCATGCTGTTTTCTCCCCACCTCCATTGCTGCCATAATACTGTGATCCACCATCATCTCTTGTCTGGATTATTAAAATAGCCTCTTTCACCTACTTTATTCTTTTCAGCTTTTCTTCCAACACACTAGGCATGTTCCCATCTACTGGTCTATGTACTTGCTTGTTGTTCCTTTGCCTGGAATACTCTTTCCACAGATAGCCTAATGGCTCAGTCCCTCCTCTCTTTTAGGTCTTCATTCAAGCATCTTCTGCTCTAATAAACTTTTGCAGACTGCCTTACTTAAAACTGCAATTCCCTAACACTCACTATCACCTTTTTCTGCTTTTATTTTTCCCCATGGCACTTGTCACTATCCAACATATTATCCATTTTACTTAACTTGTTTTTGGTTTGTTTATCTCCTCCTCTAGAATATGCTCCATAAAGGCCAGGATTTCTATCTTGTTCAATGGTGATTTCCCAGTTTCTAAAATAAGGGCTGGGCATATAGTTGATACTTAATATTTGCTCACTGTCTACATGCAGGAATGAATTTTCTGAGTATTTTACCAAGCGGAGTCTTTTTCCCCCACTCGTGGAGGCCAAGAACTATATTTTCTATTTCCTTTAGAGCCCATTTAGTTCCTAGTATAGTGAAGTATAACCAAGTATTACATGTCTCTGGAATGCACATATCCAAAGGGAACTATTTACTTTTTATATGTTTGATAAGGTCCATATGCTCTTGAAAGATTTTCATTTGTTACAAAGCAAAAACTAAAATTAGGTTGGTTGGTTTCTGGAATCCTTAGAAATAATAAAAATGTGATGAATATAAATTTACCAAAGATTTCCACACTTAATGAATCATATTCTTTATGGATTACTAACAAATTTGAAATGACAAAAGAATGACTAAAATTCCTGGAAGAGATAAAGCTATCCACATTTTTATGAGATTATGATAAATGCCCTACAGTACCATTAGAAGTCAGCTAGAGTAAGTAGATAACCATTTCAAATAAATGACCATTAACTTACTTTGACCAAAACACAAAATAGAATGCATTGATCATTTATTAAAAGTTGTTTTTTAATCAAACACTCAGTAAAAGGAATAGTAGTTATTAACAAGAAAGGAAAAAGGTCCAATATAATGTAAATCAGTATTAAGTAAAAATAATTTCATTTTTATTTATACTGCTTTTTATTACAGTAGGTGACTTTTACTTTGTAAATATGCTGCAAATCCTAAAATGTTATTATTCTTAGTTCCAATAACTCTCCTACAACAACACAATGTCCCAAGTTTAGAGAAAAATTCATATTCCTGTTTTCAAAGCAAAATGTACTGCTATGATAAAAACAACAACAAAAAAACCCCAAAACTGTTAGACAAAATGAGGTTTGTTTTACAAGATGGTTAATGTGATGTTCATGACCAAATCGTTCTACAAATAATTTATCATGTAAGGGGAATACTCCCTCTTCTATATAGTTGCTAGAATATCTTTTGTGTAATAATTATACAGTGATGCTGGTTTTATTTTGTATAGTTTTACAATGACAGATTTTCACATATTAAAAAGATGACAGAAACTTAAAAATAAGCAGGAAATTGAAAACATAGTCTATGAATGTGAGATAGTCTAATAATGCTTTTAAATATATTTTACAAAATATTTTCACATATTTTATCAGCAGAACAACATTTGTAAACCTTCTTCTAACTTAAGATTATTCCTTGTTTTTAGTAGGTCTCATTAACGATACAAATTTACCTTAAACACTGTTCGTTGAATGATCTCACACTGACGCGCAAGGTCACCTTATCTCTTACACATATCATAACATGCCCCAACTTGCCCATTTTTAGATATCCTTGCCTTCCAATTATTGCTATGGACTACATCTGCTAGTAGGATTCTCAGCTTTTGCGTAGCTTATATTATGTGTAGCTCATAGTCCCTGTGCTTCAACAATATGGGATAAATTAGTATCCACAATACCAATTTGCCCCCAAACTGCTATTGCTCTTCAAACATATCCTGAGACAAAATGCTAAAAAGTACTAGACTGTTGAATTTATGTGATGAATTCATCTAGCAGGTAAGCACAAGCTTTAGGAAGTTTATCCTGTCCATCATTTAAGTTCATCACTTTAGCGTCATCTTTGTTTTGCAGCCAGATGTTTAATTTTCACATCAAAGTAACACCAAGTCCTGTCCTTTCTATCCTGAAAAGAGTTGTTGCATCCAACATCTCTGTGCTATGTTCATTTTCAACAATATCATATTATACTAAAAATCTTCCTTAAAAATAATTTCTTTAAACAATCACTTTTAAAAAGGATAAAAGGAATTCTGCAAGTAAGAAAGTTTTCAGTTCTAAATTTCCTTTTTGAAATGTAATATATTACAGTACATTATTACATAGAGTTGCCTCAGTAAAGCAATTTAAGAACTTTAAAACTTCCCAGAATTGGAAATAAAGGAGTCCAAGTAGTTGCAAAATTTTGTAAGGTCTGAAATTCCCCCCAAAACCTTCCTCACTTCTTGCCAAAAAATTTTTTAATTATGCTGATATGGTCACATGATAAAACCTGGTTTATTCTTGCATTGGTCTGGAAAATAATGAATATATAAGAAATATACATTTTAAGATAACAAGCTTAGACAAATCAGATTACTAGTCTTTAGTTGAGAATCAAGTTTACCTCTTGTGAAAAGTCTGCAGATTTTCCCTATCAACAGTATAGTTCCTGGGCTCTACAGTATTCAGAAGGCAGAACAAATTCAATTATAGGGCTAGTACATATTCACTCAGAAAGCTTCATATTTTAGTGGCACACGGTTCATAAGCTACTATGTTTTTTTTTAACATACACATAAAGCAACATTTTCCAAAGTGTTTTCTCTTGGAACTAATAGACATTACTTCATCAAAGGGTCTTCTAACCAAAGAATTTTAGAAACAGTAAGTTAAGCCAAGTTCTTTTACTGTAGGATTTCTCAAACTTTGATGTGCACATATTGTTTTCAAGTCCAAGGACAGGAAGTATAGTATACAGTATTTGTCAAACTTATTGGACCTCTTCATCACAGCACATGTATAGGATCTAGTGCCCTAGGAAGACATATTGGGAATGTCAACACATACAAAGTGTCAAAACTTTGTTTAATGACCATGTAACATAGTGTATTCAAACACTCCACAAAGAGAACATTTGGTCATAAAAAAAAAAAAGTCAAGCAATAAATTCTACAATGCACATTCATCTAAAAAGCACTCCTTATTCAGAAGATGACTTGGAATAGTATTCTGTAAAACATAATTTAGGTGAAAATTTTAAAGTATATCTACTATGAACAATATTAAAATATATCTTTAAAACAAGCCGGGCATGATGGCTTATGCCTGTAATCCCAGTGCTTTGGGAGGCTAAGGCAGGAGGATTTCTTGAGGCCAAGAGTTTGAGACCTGCCTGGGCAACATGGCAAGATCCCGTCTCTACAAAAAATAAAAAAAGATTAGTTGGGTGTGGTGGCAGGCACCTGTAGTCCTAGCTACTCAGGAGGCTAAGGCAAGAGGATGACTTGAGCCCATGAGTTGAAAGTTATAATGAGCTATGATTGGGCCACTGCACTCCAGCCTGGGTAACAAAGCAAGACACTGTCTCTAAAAAAAAATACACAAACACGCACACGAATTTAAAATCAGGTATAGTTAACATGACAGAATAATAAAAATAATATAGTAGAAGTATTTTAAATCTATGTTACCTACTTCATTTTACAAATTAGTAATCACATGCCCAGAGAGATGAAATGATTTGCCAAGGTCATACAGCTCATTAAAAGCATAACTGGGATTAACATGCCAACTCTTCCAACTCTTAGGCTACTTCTTTTTCTACTGTCTTATATTCTTATATGACCTATAAGAAATAAGGTATTAGTTCAAAGAAGTGGTTTAAGAAAGATAACATACAAGAAGCCAAACTGTTAATCCGAAAAGATGTTCAGATTCCTGTTTTCCTTTAATTATACTGGAATGTAATAATCTTTCCTGTTTTTAAGTAAAATAGTAATAACAATACACAGTTCTCACTGCAGCCCTTCCTATCCTGAAATTGTTTTCATCAAAATTTAAGAAAAGGCATTTGATAATGAAGGACTTTGGGAACTTGTTCTCAAAACTTTCTTCTGTTGCTTTAATGTCTTATATCATCTTAAGCATGTAGCATTAATTAATCATAACTAATTCAGTGATAGTTTTCCCCTACAAAATACAACTGTGAAGGTTATCAGAGGGACTGTTAAGATTCAGCATGCTGTCCGTTAGCCAATTCCCATTTTAAAAAGGAGGAAAGGGTGAAGACAGACAAAGCATAGTCTACACCATCCATACTATAAGGAGAATTCCATGTGGATACTTGCATATGTCATAAAATAAATTATCAAACTACAGAATAAACTCAGAATATACAAGTCTCTCAATTTTTTTCTGTCTGAATTATGTTTATGCTAGTTTTCACTAGATTCTGATAAGTCTAGTCTTACTCATTAAGGTGTAAGAATTAGTCTCTAGAATGCTATCAAAGTGTAAAGTTGATTGTATTATTGGCAAGCCCAGCGGCACAACTTTGCTATTCCTAATTTTTAGTTCAGTATGGTAGATTATCATTGACTAAACCCTTCTTGAGGGAACCAAGATTTTTCCAAAGAGATATTCATCATAGTGTTATTCACAGTATTGATAAAACAGGAAATAAATGCCCATCAGGGGATGGATTAAAAATATCCATATGATCAATTAGTGTATAGCTATTTTAGTAAAAAAAAATTATTGGAAGAAAATGTGTCAAACTGCTCATTTTTTTCTGCTCTATCAATTTTCTCCCTATTCATTCCACATTTTCAACAATGAGCATGGCTTCCTTTGATAACAAGTGGAGAGGGGAATGATTGGCTTGATAGATAAATCTATCGAATGTCTGCATGCGATTTCCTCCAGTGCTCCACGTTTTCACATCTACAGATCAGTTCGGAAATCCATTTTAGTTACTTCATTTCTCCAGGTATTTCCTTAATTGCTTGGAATTAATTTTTCTATGATATTATGTTTAAATCTATTTTGATTTCTCAAAAAACTTCTGAACTGTTTAAATAATATTTGTTGAAATGTACAATTATTACCTATCAGATATGCTATTACTTCATTTGTAATGATTCCACTGCTAGACACTGATCTCCTATTACTAGGGTCTGTCTCTGGACTACCCTTTTTGTTCTCACAATTGTTCTTACCTTTGACACTAAATTCTTGGACTAAAAACACACTGATATAATTTTTGCAGCTTTGCAATATATGTTTTAGTGTTGGATCTCTGGAGACAGAATTAAGCGCTCTTCACCTTAGCACTGAATGTCCTTGGGTAAGTCTTTTAGCCTCATCTATAAAATGGAAAAGTTAAGACCTACCAAATGGTGTTCTTGTGAAAACAAAATAAAATAAACCATATGTGAACTGAATAAAAGGGAATAAAGTGCTGTAAAATTTCAGCATAGTACCCAGAACAGGATAAGCCTTCAATTTATCATAAGCATTAAAATCTTTTTCCTATTCATAAACTTTTTGCTTGGCTTGCCCGTTTTCTTTCCCCTCTTTTAGGTCTTAGCTCTTATTTTTTAAATGTCCACCGAGTCCTTCAAATCCTGTAAGACTTATTCCAATTACCCAGTCTTCAATTATTACCTATCAGATATGCTATTACTTAGCATATAGTACTTTGGAATGTTTTTGTATTTAAGTTTTAGTTCCGCCTACCAGGCTAGATTTTAAGCTCACTGAGATGAAGATATATATCTTATGCCTTCTATGTCTCTCCCTCTTTAATCCTCATCTTATCTCTCCAAATTACAATCATTCATTCTCTCTTTTTCTCTCTCTCTCTTTCTCTCTCTCTCTCTCTGATGACAATCTGCTGACACATGAAATGTCTTCACTGAGAATTGTATAATTATCATTGGTTCAGAAATAGGTATGTAAACACATTAAAAACATTAAAAGATACAAAACAAAATTAAAAATTTAGAAAGATCTATGATATTTTTTATATAAGCCATAAAAATCATATTTTACTGACTCCTTTAAAAAATTTCGGATCACATTGCCTAGATGAGTAATTTGGGGAACATATCATTAAAAGTTTAATGCCAAAGTTTTGCTTGTGATTATTGACAAGTGCTATCATATCTTGGAAAGATAACGGAGCCAAGATTTTAAAAGTTGCACAATTATACTTTGTATGGTATGTGTCCCAAGTTCCTTCTCTTTAGGCTTCCAAATAACGTGTCATAGCATATTTGGTATTAAGTAACTCACACCAAATGAGAATTAAAAGATCTATTTTGAACTGATGATATGATCCAAAAATAAAAGAAAAACACATTTTAAAAAGGGACATAGCTAAACAGTTCATGCCAAAAATGAGAACAACCTCACTGATGACCTAGAAAGAAACATCTCCTGGGTTTTAATTTATTTTTTCCAAATTCTATCTCATTGTTTGTACCCTCTTTTGGACCAAGCCCAAAAGACATTATGTTTTCAGCACAGAAAAGCAGTCTGACAATTTTGGCTAGTACCTAGTACCTAAGTACACCTATATAGAAGCCAGAATCCTCACAACTTATTTACATTTTCAGAATCTTGGAAAAACTCACTAGAAGCAGATTCTATACTTTTGTAAGGTGACTGTAAAAAATAAATAAGTTATAATTTTTTGGTCCACTTAAAATGGCCAGTGGAAAAATATCTGAGCTAAAAAGAAAAATAATTTTTTAAAACACTGATTTGAAATATACAAGATACAGATCTCAGCTTCTAAGATTCCCCACTAAAAGAAGCCAAGGCTTCTTGAAGAAATGGCTGATTTCAAGGCTAAGGCAGGGAAGGAATAAGATGAACCTAGATCAACTTGCTATGACAGAAAGTAAAAGAGTATTTTTTTTTTTTTAAATTATGAAACCTTGTCAAAGGAATACAGGAACCAGCCTAAGGGATATCAACTGGTCAAATACAGGACAATTGGTACATTAAAATAATGAAAACTTTGGCTCATGCCTATAATCCCAGCTACTTGGGAGGCTGAAGCAGGAGGATTGCTTGAGAGCAAGAGTTCAAGACCAGCCTGGGCAACACAGCAAGACCTGATTTCTAAAAGAATTTTTAAAAAATTAGTGAGGCATGGTGATGCACATCTGTAGTCCCAGCTACTAGGGAGTTTGAGGCGGGAGGACCCCTTAAGCCCAGGAATTCAAGGATACAGTGAATTATGATAGCACCGCCGCACTCCAGCCTGGGCAGCAAGACCCCATCTCTAAAAAAATAATAATGAAAACTATTAATGAATTATACACCATTGAAGAAAAAAAACTGAATCCATGATTCCACAGCTCAGATAGATAAGAAGGAAGAGCTCTTGCTGATAGTAAAATGTCGCTGCTGATTGGTAAAGGTAGAGGGAGTGTGAAAAATAATCATTTTGCAACCATCATAATCAAAATTGGAACAGGCAAGAATCATCAGTAAATGTTGAATCATGAGGAGCATGATTGATGAGTAGTAGGATATTTGCATAGTCTTAGAGTGTCTTCATACAGATTACTTATTAGTTGCCAGCATAAAACAGCAATATCCAGTGGAGAAATCTGACAGATAAAAGAGACAAAGAGAAATGACAATTAAATGCAACGTATGCAATATGTACTGGATCCTGTACTGGAAGACAAAACATTATAAGGTCAAATGAAAAAATTGGAATATGGATAGTACAGTATTATACTGATGTTAAATTTCCTCAGATTGATTTGAAATACATTCTACAGAATTTAGGGTAAGGGAGATAACGTATGCAATTTTCTTTCAGATTGAACCTTAGCGCTAACCAGATTAGGCCTGCCAAACTTAACCTGCCTTGCTTGCTTTTAGCCACTTGCTTTTAGTTGATTTTAAAACCTACACAATTAAAAGTCACCTAGCTAAGCAATCCACTAGCTTCATTACAGGTAACATCTCTGATCCATGGTAATGGTTGCTTTAAGTTGTTTTTCAGGAACTAGAGGGCAGCTCTAGTCCAGTTTCAAGCAGCTAAGGCCACCAATCCTTCAACTGGGTCTGTGCAAATGTCCAAGAGGTGACCTTTGATGTCAGAGGGCCAAAAACTCCTCCCTCAGATCATGCTAATGCTGCCATTTTCTAAACATGGGTCCTGTGTACAAACAGCCATGAAGCTTGACTACATGTGTGCAGATCATCGACTATCTCACTTTTCCTTACCTCCAGTCACCTTTCCCCATGCCTTAGACCACCCTGATTCTTTATTCTATAAATATCCCTACACTCCATCTTCAAGGAGGTAGATTTGAGATCTGTTCTCCTGACTCTTTGCTTGGTTGTCTTGTGAATAAACCCTTTCTTTCCTGCAAAACTCATCTCAGTAATTAGCATACTGTGCAGCAGGAAGAATGAGCCTGGTTTGGTATCAAAATGGTTCAGAAAAAAAATCTGTGTGTGCGTATGGGGGACAGGGGGAGGGAATGAAAGAGAGAGAAGGAGAGAGGGAGAGAAGGAAAGAGGGAGAGAGGGAGAGAGGGAGCGAGAGGAAGAGAGATCTCTAATAATAAATCAATGGGGCAAACTTTTAACAATAGGTGAATGTTTATAAAGGATATATGGATTTTTGTACTATTCTTGCAACTTTTCTGTAAGTTTGAAATGATTTCCAAATAAAAAGTTTGAAAAATACCTAAGAATTCCTAGAACCTCTTTATAAACACTGCTATAATATCTTAATATATTCCATTTCTGTCAGTCTACCTGGGGGTGGATAATGAAGTAGAGAGAAGGGAGAACCTAAATAATCATGGTTAGTTTCATTAGATAATCCTAGGGAGTTATGAAAAAGTACCCTCAAAAATATGAAAATAACAGAAAATGCTGCTTTCTAAGCATTAACTTGAACTCTAAAGATCAACATAGAAATGAAAGGTCACCTAAAAGAGATAGAATGGCACTTAGGCTAGAGAACACTCTCTAACTTGTTTAGGTTGAATTGATCCAAACAGGAATATGACTGGCTATTTGCTGCCAACATCCATCCAAACACTATCCAGGGAAGAGGAGACTATAGTCACAGACTTCTAAGTTTTCTGTCCCCATTGACAACATACAATAATCCCTAATTTCAAATAGAAGCAATTAGACTATGTTAGTCTGATAGTCATTGAATATTTCACCTCAAATATTCCTTAGTTTGATTCCATAATCAAAAGCCTTCAGATTTTGATACGGCTTCCCACAAAGATCTGACAATAAGGAGTGAATGTGCTGATAATGCAGATAATGCATATTTTGTTCTATGTAACCTTTAATATTTCCTGTAAATTAATAAATTAGTGTGCTGGTTTTAATATATCAGTCTAATGAACTTGCATAATGTGAGTCTGCATCACGACAGGTGATTTGTCTCATCTTGTACTGAAAAATCAGGTTTCTGCATCCAGAAAATTCGGATCTTGGAGTTTTAACAAACATAATCGAAACAACAAATGCTCCTTTGTGAGGCCACCTCAGAAAGCAGGCCAATCTCCCCCCCCCCGCCGTGGTGATACTCACTAATCTGCATATAGTAGAAATTACAGCAGATAATGCAAATTGGCTCACTCTAAACCCCTTCATAGTTTCCTTCTTATGTTACAGGACCTGGAAAGCAAAACAAACTGCCACTACCACCACCACCAAAGAACCCTACATTTTTCTGACTCCCTTGCAACGAGGTAGCTTCTGCATGCAATGTGACTTCCACCAAAGAAACAACCCATGTGAGACTTAAAAGCAGAAGTCAGCAATGTGAGACAGTGACTGTACCCAGAAGCTCAGATACACTAGGACAACTATGGTGAAGGTTATATTGTCTGATACCCAGTATTATAAGTGCCAAGTGGTAAAAGGTGGAAAGAATATGGTTTCTACGAGAATAGCCCCAAGCTGGGCTGTTCTTAGTATCCAGAATTGGTTCCCTGCTGTCCCTCACCCCTGAAATTGCAAAAGTTATCCAGTACTTTGTCATAAATCATTTTTGCTTAAATCAGAGAAAGTAGATCCAGTTGTCTGAAACTAACAACCTCTACCAATAGTCTGAGAGAACAACTATTTTAAATTTCTATAGTGCTAGCCTATGAATTTCAGTCTGATCATGTTGATAATACTACCATTTATGAGTTAACATTTACTTGGGTGCTTAAATAATAATGTCAAGCATTGTGATAAATGATTTACAAACATTCTTATTAAATGCTTTATGTTCTGTGAAAGATCCCCTGGGAGAAGGACTGGCAGGGAAAATCACAGGATCACCAGGAGAGGAAACTATTCTTAATAAATCAATTCATGGATATGCTATCTTTAGAAAAATTCAGATTATGTCCAATATGGTGAAAGAGGACAATTAAATTTAAAAAGTAACTTTACCATGTCGCTTTCCTCTCCAAACATTACAAGTTTTTGTACCTGGAGATTGATCTCTGCCTCATAGAAGGTTAGGCATGAGCAGTAATGTCGATCTGAGTCAATATCTGTCAGGACCACCACAAAGAACGTTGGCTGCTTCCTCTCTCTGGACAGCTGCCACCCACCAGGCTGACAAAACTAAATGGAATAGAAAAAAATTGTCACATTTTAAAAGTATAAAATTTATTATTCATTAACCTCTGAGAAACGTTAAATATTCCCCCATTAAAAAAAATTTCTATCTGATGTAGTATGTCACTTTAGCCAACATTTTTAAAAAGTTCATGTACAGATTCACAATGTTGAAAACTTTCATAAACATACATACATAATTTACAAAGACCGCCTAGATTTTCCACAGATGCCACTCTGGGATACCATTTCTGAGACTTAGATTGGCATATGTAGGAAGACAGCATCAAAATGAAGGACTTTCCCCCAACTGTGGGAAAAAATCATGGAATAAGATAAGCTGGAGACAAAGTGCAAAGTATGTACCACTGAAGGAAACCAGAATTAAAAACTTCCTTATGAATCTAAGAGTCTTCAATTCAGTACAATGAAAAATACCTTGTTCACCAAGACAGACCACATTCTGGGCTACCAAACACACTTTAACAAATTTAAAAGAAATCACACAATGTTTGCTCTCAAACCACAATGGAAGTAAACCAGAAATCAATAACAGAAAGATAGCTGGAAAATCTAAAATACTTGGAGGTTAAACAACATACTTTTAAATAATGCATGGGTGAAAGATGAAATCTCAAGAGAAATTTTTAAAATACTTTGAACTAAGTGAAAATGAAAATACAAGTTATTGAAATTTGTGGGATGCAGCAAAAGCAGTAAAAAAAAATTTATATCATTGAATGTATACGTTAGAAAAGAAGAAAGATCTAAAAATCAGTAATTTAAGCTTTGACTTTAGGAAACTAGAAAACAGAGCAAATTAAATCCAAAGTAAGCTGAAAAAAGAAGTAAAGTTAGAGCCGAAATCAATGATATTGAAAACAGAAAATCAATAGAGAAAATTGACAAAATCAAAAGCTGGTTCTTTCGAAAAGAGCTATCAATAAGTCTCTAGCCAGGCTAACTAAGAAAAAAAGAGAAACGACTCTACTTACTAATACCAGAAATCAAAGAGAAGACATCAATACAGATCCCAGGGACATTTATAAGATAATCCAGGAATACTGTGAACAACTCTATGCCCACAATTTAGATAATCTAGATGAAATGAACGAATTTCTTAAAAGATACAATCTGCCAAAACTCACACAAGAAACAATCAGAATAGACCCATATTATTATAGAAATTGAATCAATAATTGATAACTCTCCAAAACAGAGAACACCAGGACAAGATGGAATCACTGGTAAACTCTACCAAACATTTAAGAAAGAAGTTACAGTTGGCCCTCTGTATCCATGGGTTCTGCATCTTTGGATTCAAACCACCATGGATCAAAAGTATTTGGAAACAAAATTTTTTAAAAACACAATAAAAAAAAGATCCAAATTAAAAATACAATATAACAACTATATACATAGCACTTACATTATATTAGATATTATAAGTAATCTATTAATAGAAATGATTTAAAGTACACAACAGGATGTTTGTAGGTTACATGCAAATATTATGCCATTTTACATAAGATACTCAAGCATCCTCAGGTTTTGGTATTCTGGATGGTGGAAGGGACAATTACACACCAATTCTCTACAATCTGTTTCAGAAGATAGAAGCAAAGGGAATACCTCCGAACTCATGAATCCAGCACTACCCTAATACCAAAACCAGACAAAGATACTACAAGAGAAAAAAAAAACCCCACAGACCAGTATCGCTCATAAACATAAAAGCAAAAATCCTCCAAAAAATGTTAGCAAATTGAATTCAACATGTATAAAACATATATAATGTATAAAAAGAACATCACGACCAAGTAGAATTTATCCCAGGTATGCAAGGATGGTTCATCATTGAAAAATCAGTTAAAGCAGTACATCACATCAACAGGCTACAGAAAAATAAGCAAATGCTCACATCAAAAGATGCAAAAAATGTATTTGGCAAAATCCAATACCCACTGATGCTAAAAACTCTCAGAAAACCAGAAATAGAAGGGAACTTCCTCAACTTGATAAAGAACATCTATAAACCTACAGCTAACATCATATTTAATGATGAAAACTCAAAGCTTTCCAACTAAGATCAGGAAGAAAGTAAGGATGCCCCTCTCACCACTGCTTCTCAATACTGTACTGGATATCCTAGCTAATGCAATAAAAAGAAAAGGAAACAAAAGGTATACATATTGGGAAGGAAAAAACAAAACTTTTTGTTCACAGATAACATAATTGTGTAACAAAGAAGATCTGAAAGAAATGACAAAAAAATTAAAAACAAAAACCAAAAAAACCCAAAACCTCTTAGAACTAATAAGCAACCATAGCAAAGTTCCAGGATACAAGATTAATATACAAAAATCAATCACTTTCCTATATGCTAGCAATAATCAAGTGGAATTTGAAATAAAAATACAATGCTATTTATATTAGCACCACACAAAATTAAATACCTAGGTATAAATCTAACACAATATGTATGAGACCTATGTAAGGAAACCTTCAAAACTCTGATGAAAGAAATCAAAGAAAAACTAAATAAAATGGAGAGAGATTCCAAGTTCATGGATAGGAAGACTCAATATTGATAAAACATCAGTTCTTCCCACTTTTACCTACAGATTAAATGCAATCCCAATAAAAATCTCAGCAAGTTATTTTGTGGATATCAACAAAATGATTCTAATGTTTATAAGGAGAGGCAAAAGGCCCAGGATAGCCAACGTAATATTGAAGGAGAAGAACAAAGGTAGAGGACTGACACCACCCAACTTCAAGACTTACTATAAAGCTATAGTAATCAAAATAGTGTGGTATTAGCAAAAGGATAGGCAATAGATCAAAGGAACAGAATAGATAGCCCAGAAATAGACCCACATAAGTACCTTCAACTGATCTTACATACACATGGAAAGTGCTTAGAAAATCTCCTGGCTCAAAGTTCAGTGGATTTAAATGTTTGTTATGATTATTACCCACTTCGATCCAACCTCAGTTTCTATCACCGTCCATTTGACATTTTCTGTACAGACCTTTTCTAAAGCCTATTCCACTTGTCATTGTCTTATTGTCCCATTTTCTTAGTCTAGAGACATCAGAAAAGATCTAGATGATTTCCCACATTTGGAGAGAGATATTATGTTCATAGCTTCTTTAGAGAATGAAAAATTCCATCTTTAAGCAGACATAAGGAATATATGAAGAAATAGCATGAAAAGCTTAAAGACACCTCAATTAGCCAATAAGTGAAAACATTTCTCTCTAGTACGTTTTTAGTTAGAAATGGCAATTCATTCAACACTATTTTTTGATCATTCAAATATCATTTATTCTACAAAGTCTTCTCTGAAACATCCCAGTTTCTCTAGCCCTCTCCAAACCAAAGAATCAGGCAGTCCCTCTCCCTGCACTCCTAAACCATTTTTATTATAAATAACAACACAATAAAAATAACCTGCCCTCTATATTACCGTAGAACTTCTTATCAATTCTACTAATCTGATATAGAAGAGTTGACATCGGTGTCTTTATCTTTATGGGTACAGTCATCCCTTTGTATCCTTGGGACCCCTTGTTGATTCATGAAACTGTCAATGCTCAAGTCCCACAGTCAGCCCTGAGGAACCTGCAGATACAAAAAGTCGACCCTCTGCACAGACACATTTTTCTCTCAAAAATCCATCTATATTAAGTTCCATGACATTATATCTCAGGCTTATTTGTAACCATAATACACCTTTTATTATTCTAGAATAGCAGCTCTCAAAGTACAATATACAGAATCACAGAAGTCCCAAGGTCAAAATGATTTTCATAATAATACTAAGATATTGGTCATTTCTTTCATGTGAGTAAAGCTGTCTATTACAGCAATCAAAGCAGTGGCACCAGATTATGCTAGTAGTCACTGAATTCTTCACAGCTGCATATCTGCAATTTTTTTATAAGTCAGTCTCAGTTAAGAAGGCCCTTGATGAAGCAATAAATGTTTTGATTTCATTATAACTCAACCCTTGAGTACATAACTTTTAAAACCTGTTTCAAATAGTAAGCACATATAAAGCACTTTTGCTACATGTGGAAATATGATAGTTGTCTAGAGAAAAAACACAGTTAAATTGTGAACTGAACTAGATGCTTTTAAGGAATACCATTTTTTACTTGAAAGAATAACTGACAAAATATCCTTTGTATACAAACATATATTTGGCAGACATTTTCTCAAAATAAATAAACTGGGCCTGTCATTTCAAGATAAAAATCTGAGACTATTTAATACCAATGACAAAATATGAGCTTTCAAGTACCATCACAAGCCTGACAGTTTTGAAATACTTTAAGACTTTTCTGACAAATATGACAGTAATATTAATGTCATATTTTAAATATTATATAATGATATGTGCTAGTATTTGGAAGATCTCTATAACTCACTGAACCCATATTTGCCAATGACCATGCACGTAAAAGATCCATTCAAAGTGCAAGGCAGACCAATACAGCTTAATGTAACCAAATATGAAAAGTTCATTGATGTGGTTACGGATACCACATTGCAATTAATCTTTAAGTTTCTCTGGAAAAAAAAAGAAACCACTATTTGTTGAGTGTTGGCATAGTATTCAAAGAAGAGCATCCACAATTACCTAAAAAGTCCAGTAAATATCTGTTCCTTTTACAATTACATATTTGTGAGATCTGGTTTTCTTCACATGCTTCAACCAAAAAAATCACAAGAGCCTGAATGCAGAAGCAGGTATGACGATTCAGCTGTCTTCTATCAAGCCAAATATCAAAGATATTTATAAAAATCTAAAACAATACCACTCTTTCCCCTATGTTTGTTTGTTTTGTAAAATACAGTTATTTTTCATAAAAACATGGTATTTACATGAACATGTAATTAGGTTTTGTTATTTAAAAATCAATAAATATTTTTAAAAATTTTAGTTGTAGGCTCACTTCTGTAATCCTAGCACTTTGGGAGGCCAAAGTGGGAAGACTGCTTGAGGCCAATAGTTTGAGACCAGCCTGGGCAACATAAGGGACCCCATCTCTATAAAATTTATAAAAATAAGCTGGGTGTGGTGGCACATGCCTGTTGTCCCAGCTACTGGGGAGGCTAAGGCAGGAGGATCTCCTGATCCCAGGAGTTTGAGGTGGCAGCGAGCTACAATGCAACCACTGCACTCTAACTCGGGCAACAGAGTGAGACCCCATCTCAAAAAAAGTTTTTTTTTAGTTGTAATTTCTCATATGTAAATGAATAGATAATACCACATAAACAACCCTTTAAGAGTTCTCAATAATTTGTGAGGGTATAAAGGGTATTGAGATCCAAAAGTGTGGGAACCGCTGTTTTAGTGAGAATAGGTGTTAACATGTAACTACCCTTGGCTTAAACTGCAGAAAGGTATGATCCTTGGTAAAACCCGGGAATTTTATCAAGTTACAACAAAACCCAGAAATGTCTTTCAAAATCCCTTTACTTTCCCTCAACAAACTTCTTTCCTGAATTAGGTACCTCATTTTCTAAAATAAGTCTTGGAATCAGAATAAAGATATCTGAGCTCGGGTTATAATATAAAATAATGTTACAGGCTGCATCACCAGTTCTACCACCACCACAAACTGCCCTTCTGATACATAGTGAATCAGTTCTGTGAACTGACAGCAAATAATCCCATTCTTATAGAATTCTATCACTCATGATCATTAGCTGATCATTGAGGTTGGTCAATGGTACTAGAAAATATACACCAGAGAATGATAACTGCATGGTTTCACAAAATTTAAAAAAAAACAGGTTTTCAACAAGGAAAAACTAAATTTCTTTATTTTAGTTTTAATTCTGTAAAACATATTTGACTTCTCAAACTGAAGTGACCTGTCACAGAGCAGAGTTCACAAATAACAAAGCATATACAGTAAGCATAAACAGTAATCCCCTCTTTATCTACAGAGGAGGATACATTCTGAGACACACACTACACACCCTTGCCCCTCACCATGGACGCCTGAAACCGTGAATAGTACTAAACCCCGTATGCACGATGTTTTTTTCCTATACATATATACCTATGATAAAATTTAATTTATAAATTAGATTAATAACTAATGTTGTAATAAAATATAACACTTATAAGGATGTAATGTAATAAAAGTTATGTGAATGAGGTCTCTCTCCAAAATATCTTATTGTATTATACTTACTCTTCTTGCTATGATGTGAGATGATACAATGTCTGCATGATGATATGAAAGGTGGATGTCCTAAACATTGTGACTTAGCATTGGGGTACTACTGACTTTCTGAGGATAAGTCAGATGAGATTGCTAGTAAGTAACTAATGAGCCAGTAGCATATACAGCACGGATATACTGGCCAAAGGGATGATTCATGACCAGGCAGGATGGTGTGAGATTTAATCACACTATTCAGAATGATGCACAATTTAAAACTAATGAATTGTTAATTTTTGGAATTTTATATTTAATATTTTTTGGACCATGGTTGACCATGGGTAACTAAAACCACAGAAGCAAAACCACAGATAAGAAGGGACTACTGTAGACCTACTACTTAAATAAGCAATCAGAGTGTGGAGGCAAGATAGCAGACGACAAACACCTCCAGCCAGAATGTCTCTGCAAGAAGGAAAGATTTTAGATGGAAGTGAAAAAAACAAACAGGCAGACAAACACAGATCAGATGAGGGGTCGGAAGGAAGGGTGCCCGAACCTACAGGAGACTCCAGGGGAAGAGGCTGCGGAGCAGAACTGGAAGGAGAAAGGCGTTGACAGGGTCTAAGCCCTGAGAGGCTTGGAGACCAGCGACAAGGGTAGGTGGAGCAGCTAAAATTTCCCTCTCTTACATCTCAGACTGCTGGTGGGCTCCCGAGCTGCTGGAGAGACCTGCTGACACCAGCCCAGAGACTGCTGCCACCAGTGAGCCTCTTGCAGACAGGGCACCGAGCTCCCAACTCCCTCAGGACGCCTCCTGTCCCACAGACCCGAGCAGATCGGCAGGCGCCATATTCCTTCATTCTCCCCTTCCCCTTGCCTACCCACGGCTGCCGAGAGAAATTTAGCCACCACCCAGAGGCATCCACAGGGAACGGGACCTTTCCTTTTGGGGCCCTGTAGCAGACTGAGGGGTACTCAGACTGTGAGCTCCCTACCTGCTGGTCCTCCCTGGTGCTGCTTGCCTGGTGACTCCAGAAGAGGGGGGCAAACCCCGAGGTGGAGAGACACTGATAAAGCTTGGGCATCCTGTGGGCGACTTGGGCCCAGCATTCCTCTCCCTGGCATGGTTAGGGATTGATCTCTGGGGCCTGGGGGACAGGCCTGCAGGGCAGATCCTGTATACCCAGATCTTGATCACATTGCCTGGGGACACAGAAGGGATATTTGTGAACTAGTCTACTGAGGTGTGTGTGCCTTAAGGGGAACATCTGAGTTGGTCCTCACTGCCCCATGCTCAAGGGGCACACCCCACCCACGGGAGGGCCAAGGTCCCGGCTCAGGCCGTGATCCTGAACAGGGAACCTCATGGCTTGCATCACAGTCAGGGGGAGCTCAGCTGGCTTGAGGTCCTGCCTGCCGGCAGAGTCCCAGGAGAAACCATAGAATAGGGGAGGGTGGAAAGGAGCGAGGCCTGCTCCAGAGTACAGGTCTCAGACAGCCCCACCTCCACATGCAGACTTTCTGGTTGAGTGGGGCCCTTTCAGCCCCTCCCTGATAGCTTTGCCCAGAGGCAGGGAACAGACCTTTGATCCTTTCTAAAAGCACTTGTGGAGCTTCAGGGCAGGCTCACCCAACCCAGCCCTGCCCTGCCTCACACCCCTGCCTGCCCCTGCTGAGGTGGAGCATAAGGACACACCCCCGGAAGTCCCAGGGCCCTACCCAGCACCTGAGGCACTAGAGTACCTCTCCAGAGGAACAAGAGCTGGTTACAGGACCCAAAAACAATACTGCAGCTTGCTCCTCCCAGCAAATGCCACTTGCTGACAGGGATGTCAATTTGGATGCCCTTTTACTGCATTTACTGACTCATCACACAGGGTATGGTTGAATCTCACCCAGAAGCACCACCTACTGGCTCAGAGATTAAACTGGCTGTGTCATTATCTAAAGGAAAACCCAAAGGTAAGAAGCAACAGCAGCTCCAAATGGGAAGGAATCAGTGAAAAAACTCCAGAAGTACGAAGAATCAAACTGAAAGGATACCCCCAAAGGGGAACACCAGCTCTATAGAAATGGATGCCAACCAAATTCAGAACATTGAAATGACAGAAGAAGAATTTCTAACATGGATTGTAAGAAAACTCAATGATGTGCAAAAGAAAATGGATACCTGACACAAAGAAACCACAAGAAAAATTCACTAAAGAAATTGAAAGACCATATGATCCTCTCAATAGACGAAGAAAAAGCATTTGACAAAACTCAGCACCCTTTTATGATAAGAATGCTTAACAAAATAGGTATAGACAGGACTTACCTGAAAATGATAAAAGCCATATATGATAAAGCCACAGTCAACATCATACTGAACGGGGAGAAACTGAAAGCATTCCCGCTTAGAACGGAAACCAGACAAGGTTGCCTTCTATCACCACTTCTACTCAACATAGTGTTGGAAGTCCTGGCCAGAGCAATCAGACAAGAGAAGGAAATCAAGGGCATCCAAATGGGGGAAGAAGAGGTCAAACTATTGCTCTTTGTTGACTGGAAGTTCTTATATCTAGAAAACCACAAAGATTCTGCAATGAGACCACTGGAATTGATAAACAAATTCAGCAAAACCTCAGGTTACAAAAATGTACACAAACTAGTAGCATTCCTATATGCCAACAATAAACTGAGAACCAAATCAAAGACTGAATACCCTTCAAAACAGCAACAAAGAAAATAAAATACCTAGAAATATACTTAACTAAGGAGGTGAAAGATCTCTACAGGGAGAATGAGGAAACACTGAAGAAGGATATAGTAGAGGACATAAATGGGTGGAAAACCACACCATGCTCATGGGTCGGCAGAATCAACACTGTTAAAATGTTTATATGACCTAAAGTGATCTACAGATTCAATGCAATCCCTACTAAAATACCAACATCATTTTTCGCAGATGTAGACAAAATAATTCTATGCTTTGTGTGAAACAAGAGAAGACCCCTGTATAGCAAAAGCAATCTTAAGCAAAAGAACAAATTGGGAGGCATCAATTTACCAGACTTCAAGCTATACTACAAGGCTATAGTAAGCCTACAAGAAAATCCCTTCCTCTAGTAGAAAATAATAGACACATAACATCCAGAAAAAGAATATGGGTAATAAGATCTCCTTAGTTACTTAAATAGCTTAATTTCCCTTAGTTTACATTATAATAGGAATTCTGTGATTTAAAAAAATATTAACCTTAAAACTTTTGGGAAATTCCAAGGATCATTTTTCAGATTCAATAAGTACTTCTTCAAAACTCAGCTTAACGTCAGCACAACTAAAATAGTAATGGTAATTCATAGTTGGCCTGATCAGATATGTTTTACTAAATTTTTCACAAAGAGTTGTCGAATGAGTTAAATAACTACTAATTATATAGGAGATACCCTATTTTACACATAAAATAACAGATATAAAAGGGAATTATTTTATACTATGCATTTAAAAATATCAGTAGAATTATACTTTACAGAAAATTTCAAATTTTGTATTCTCAATTAAAATGAATTAACATATATTCAGAAAAAAACTTAATAATTCACATAATTGAGTTTACAAAAATATTTTTTCAAAGGAAGATAAGAAATGGTCCTAACTTACAGCTGAATGCCTACTTTTCAAATTCACTGTATCATAAGATTAAGTAGTAACAGAATCTGGGGTATCAGAATATGATCTGATGATTTAATAACAAGTACGCCTCATAGGATTTGGATTTGAAATGTAATAATGCTAGCCAGCTCAGTCATTTTAATTCTTAACTAAAAGTGTGTTGAGGAAGTAATAAACAGTAAGGGAGTGAACACTACAATTCTTAAACCTGGGCTCGAGTCACATTTCTGACAGGAATGTGAGAGACTGTTTAGACAGCTGGAAACAGAGTAGTTCACTAAAAGACAATAAGCAGAATGATAAGCATTAAACAAACAGGATAAAATCAGAATTTTGCTCTCTCCAGTGTCTTTATTGGCAAGCTGAAAAAAACATGCTATCACAGGTGCAAAACCTAAAATGTTTAGAATTAATTGTCGTAACGGACTGACCTACATTTCTCCCTTCTTTCTTCAAGTCACTGAGAAAACACAACTATTATCAATAAACATACTGCATAAACTGACAAATAATATTGTTTTCAGACACACGAGTGTATATGCAACAACTTATGTTTTGACAACTTCCTTCCTCCTTGACCTCACCATTTCACACAGGTCATGCGTACAAAAATTTTACAACATATCTGGGAACAGCCAATATGGGGCTTCCTTTTCAGTATGTTATTTTGTTCATCCCTAGCTTTCTTTAAGACCCTGGAATAACATGTAAGCAAACGATACTTCAAGGTTGCAAGGTTAGAATTGCTAGACATTGCTGAGCTCCACACGTCAATGCATTACAAACACCAACTTTATTTGTTTACTTCCTTGTTTATTTAATTGCTCAAATGTATGAAGTATATCATTTGCAAACAGGTTGCCCATCTACAAACAAAAGATAAGTGCTAACGTAATAACCCCTCATATTTGTAAAACCCTTTACATATAATCATATCTCACAAGACTTGTTCTACGAACAATGAAACCAAGGCTATTAGATATTCAGGTCATAAAGAGTTTGTGACATTGACAGGACAGAATCCAAGTCTTGGCATCTCTAGAAACCATATCCTTTAACTGCTGAATTATCTTTGTCAATCACTTTATGCATATTATTTTATGTTAATATAAATACATGGCAGAGAAATTTAAAAAATAAAATGAAAGTGAAATAAATTTTTGTAACATGCAACATTTCTTTGCAATCATTTATCTCTGGAGGTCTGCATACATGGGCATATACGTGCATTAATATTCTTTATATAAAAGGCAACATATTGTATGTATAGTTATTAATCCTGTTTTTCTCTATTTACTATAACATGTTTATTTTCCCATGTACTTACATATTTTTAACAAAATTATTTTTAATAACTGAATAATATACCATCATATAGATATAAATTCCCTATTGTTAAGATGTTTATAATATTTTTATAACTAATGCCGAAATAAGCACAGTATTATATAAATCTTTCTATCTTTCCATATCTATGTCTCATTATTTTCTTAAAGAAATAGAACCGGTTTTACAGAGTATGCACAAGTTGAGCACAAAAATGTTTAATTGCCCTTGCATTCCTTTGTAAAGGTTAGGCAACACCAAGATTATTTTGTTTTGATGATAAATTTCTAAAGTGGACAGAAAAGAAGCGATAAAAAAGAACTGTTATTATGAACTATATTTTGACCAAAGAACTGTTTTGTGAAATAAAGTAGTAGAAACCTTAGGAGGGTGAACTCTGTGCCAAGCCAGGCCAAGGTGTGTCAGATGTATGCTCTGTACTTTATATAGATATTTTTCAAAAGTTCACAGAAAATACAGTGTGCATAAGACTTTGGAAGAGAAGCCAATTTAAGAGCTCCGGAAACTCCCATGTTTTGTTATTATAGAATAATATATCTCAATTTTAGTGGTCAGCATTTAATGAAGTATGTATTTAAAAGGGACAACCCCAAATTATTTCCTTACAAATGAAGCTTAATTTAAATGGGTCGCCTATATTGCTTTTAATAAAAATTTATATTCAGATATTTTATTACCACAACACTGCATTGTCTTCATCAATATAATAAAACTTTCATTATGTTTAAGATGACATGATTGTCTGCCTAGAGAATACAAACAAATTGACTAAACACTGTTTGAATTAAGAAGAGTTTAGTTAGGTGGGCAGATACAAGAACACATAAAAATCAAGTTTTCTTTGATACCAGCAGTAAACAATTAGAAAAAAGTTCCTATTCATAATCTAAACATGTTCTCAAAGACACAAGATAAGCTAACCTGACCTCTTAAGTTTTAATATCAGGCTCATGAACAGCCCTACATACAAGGCTTTAAATATAAAAATTTCAAGACACAAACTAAAGACAAAGGTGACCATGTGGAATAGCTTAGAATATTCAAGATTTGAAAAAACAAAAAACAAAAAAATTTCAAACCAATTACAATTTTTAAAAATTCCAAGATGAAGACCACAAAAGTTACTAGTGAATTCCAGTTGAGTGTGACAGATAAAACAAATGTGTTTACCTCCAAGACCTTCTGAAAACCCACTAATATTACCATTAAAAAATACAATCAGTAAATAAATTAAAAAGGAGATAACACATATAAAATGTTAACGAGCAAACAATTAACAAATAAAAATAAAATGTTAGCAAGAATTTGGAAGCCAGAAACTGTTTTACACCACAAATTCCTGGAAAAGGAATGGAGGCACCAGGTATGTATGAATGTCACCAAATATGGAATAAACAAAAAGGGAAACTCAGTGACCATAAAGACAACGCAAGGAGAAGTAGAAAATTTCAAACACAGGAGAATGAAAAAGAAATAAAAAACATTAAAAAGAGATTATATATCAGAGAACATTTACAGAACAAGAGAAATATAATAAAAACTTAAAGAAGCTGAAACAATGTCCTAGGTCCCATAAAAGTAAAAAGAAATGGAAAATGGGAGAGAAACAAGAAGATTAGATCACTGCAGGAATTCTAACTTTCAGGTAACAAGAAATTCAGAAAAATTATACATAACGAAAACTTTATGAGAAATAGCAAAACAATAACTCCCGCCCCCCGCAAAAGCCCAGAACCTTAGTACAGGACTAATTTCCATATACCTAACATAATGAATTAATGCTTTTAAAAACCACTGATTTTAGCCAGGTGCGGTGGCTCATGCCTGTAATCCCACTACTTTGGGAGGCTGAGGCTGAGCCTATATCACTCCTCTACCAACTCTACCAGCCCAGCATAGAAAGTGAGGGAAGAGAGTGAGAGATTTTGCCTGGTAATCCAGAAAATTCTCCTGTATCTTACCCATACATCAAGGTGGTACCACCAGGAGTCTGCAAGGGTCATTGCATTACTGGGCTTGCGTCACCCCGAGTGCTAATAAGGCTGAGTGACCAAAGACTTAGATCGCAACACTCAATTCCCTTTGAATATCTGGAAAGCCTTCTAGAGAAGGAAAGGCTTGAACAAGCCCAGACTACGAAGATTAAAATAAATACCTACTTCGATGCCTTGACATGGATGGACATCCACAGGCATCAAAAACATTCAGGAAAACATGAATTCACCAAACAAACTACATAAGGTACCAGTGACCAATCCTGGAGTGATATAGATATGTGACCTTTTAGACAAAGAATTCAAAATAGCTATCCTTAAGAAGCTCAACGAACTTCAAGACAACACCAAGAAGGAATTCAGAAGCCTATCGGAGAAAATTAACAAGAGATTGAAATAATTAAAAAAAATTAAACAGAAATTCTGGAGCTGAAAATACCAACTGACACACTGAGAAATGCATCAGAGTCTCTCAACAGCAGAACTAAGCAGAAGAAAGAATTAGCATGAAGACAAGCTATTTGGAAATACAAAGAGAAAAAAGAATTAAAAAAAAGATGCATGCCCACTACGAGATCCAGGAAATAGACTCGAGGGGGCAAATCTAAGAGTTACTGGCCTTAAAGAGGACTTAGAGAGAGAGATTGGGGTAAAAAGTTTATTCAAAGAAATAATAATAGAGAACTTTCCAAACCTAGAGATTGGTATCAATATTCAGGTACGAGAAGGTCACTGAACACCAAGCAGATTTATCCCAAACAAGAGTACCTCAAGGCATTTAATAATCAAGCTCCCAAAGGTCACAGATAAAGAAAAGATCCTAAGGGAAGCAAGAGAAAAGAAAAAAAAAAAAAACTTATAAAGGAGTTCCAATATGTCTGGCAGCACATTCCTCAGGGGAAACCTTACAGGGCAGTAGAGAGTGGCATGATGTATTTAATGTGCTGAAGGAAAAAAACCCTTAACCCTAGAATATTATATCCTGCAAAAATATCCTTCAAACATGAAGGAGAAATAAAGACTTTCCCCAACAAACAAAAGCTGAGGGATTTCATCAACACCAGATCTGTCCTACAAGAAATGCTAAAAGGAGTTCTTTGATCAGAAAGAAAAGGACGTCAATAGACAGTAAGAAATCTTATAAAGCTATACAACTCATTGGTAACAGTAAATACACAAATACAGAATACTCTATTGCTGTAATTGCAGTATATAAGCCACTCATATCTTGAAAAGAAAGACTAAAAAGACAAACCTATCAAAAATAATAACAAAAACTTCTTGAGAGATAGTATAAAATATGGATGGAAATAACAAAAAGTTAAAAAGCAGGGAGGGGGTAGAGTGAAGGGGTAGAATTTCTGTCAGATTTCTCTTTGCTTATTTGTTTATAAGCAGAGTTGTCATATGTTTAAAATAATCGGTTATAAAATGTTTTTTCCAAGCCTCGTGGTAACCTTAAATTAAAAAACCTACAACAGATACACAAGAAATAAAAAGCAAGAAATTAAAACACACTACCACAGAACATCACTTTTAACAAAGGAAGACAAGGAAGGAAGGAAGGCAGGCAGGCAGGCAGGCAGGAAGGCAGGAAGGAGAAGGCCATGAAACAAGTAGAAATCAAATAACAACATGGCAGTAGTAAGTCCTTACCTATCAATAATAACATTGAATGTGAATAAACTAAACTCTCCAATCAAAGGAGTTTATGGGCCGGGCGCGGTGGCTCACACCTGTAATCCTAGCACTCTGGGAGGCCGAAGTGGGTGGATTGCTCAAGGTCAGGAGTTCAAGACCAGCCTGAGCAAGAGCGAGACCCCATCTCCACTAAAAAATATAAAGAAATGATCTGGACAACTAAAAATATACATATATATAAAAATTAGCCGGGCATGGTGGTGCACGCCTGTAGTCCCAGCTACCTGGGAGGCTGAGGCAGAAGGATCGCTTGAGCCCAGGAGTTTGAGGTTGCTATGAGCTAGGCTGACGCCACGGCACTCTAGCCCAGGCAACAGAGTGACACTCTGTCTCCAAAAAAAAAAAAAAAAAAGTTTATGGAGTAGGTGAATGGATCAAAAAAAAGGGAGCCAACTATATGTCATCTGCAAGAAACCCACTTCACCTATAAAGAGACACATGTACTAGGAATAAAGGGATGGGAAAAGATATTCCATGCAAATGGAAACTAAAAAAGAGTAGCTATATCGCTATCAGATAAAATAGATTTCAGGAAGAGACCCCCCAAAAACTCATTATATAATGATGAAGGGGTCAATTCAGCAAGACGATATAACAATTCTAAATATATATGCACCCAACACTGGAGCTCCCAGATATACAAAGCAGATATTATCAGAGCTAAAGACAGAGAAAGACCCCATTACGATAATCGTTAGAGACCCTAATACTCCACTTTCAACATTGGACAGATCATCCAGACAGAAAATCAACAACGAAACATTGGACTTAATCTGCACTATAGACCAAATGGATCTAATAGATATTTACAGAACATTTCACCCAATAGCTGCAGAATAAACGTTCTTCTCTTCAGCTCATGGATCATTCTCAAGGGCAGACCATATGTTAGCCCACAAAATAAGTCTTAAAAAATTCAAAAAAATTGAAATCATACCAAGTATTTTCTCTGACCATCATAGTATAAAACTAGAAATCAGTAACAAGAGGAACAACAGGAAACACACAAACACATGGAAATTAAACAAAATGCTCCTAAAATGACCAGTGGGTCAATGAAGAGATTAAGAAACAAATTAAAAATTTTATTGAAACAAATGAAAATGAAAACAACATATCACAAACTTATGGAATACAGTAAAAACAATAATAAGAGTAAAGTTCATAGCACTAACTGTCTACATCAAAAAAGTAGAAAAGTTTCAAATAAACAACCTAGCAATGCATCCCAAAGAACTAGAAAAACAAGAGCAAACCAAACCCAAAACTAGTAGAAGAAATAATAAAAATCAGAACAGAAATAAATGAAATTGAAACAACAAAAAAAAAGACAAAAGATCGATGAAACAAAAAGTTGGTTTTTTGAAAAGATAAACAAAATTGACACACCTTTAGCGAGACTAAGAAAAAAAGAGAGAAGACCTAAATAAAATCAAAGATGAAAAAGGAAACATTATAACTAATAGTGCAGAAATACAAAGGATCATTAGAGACTACTATGAGCAACCATATGCCAATAAATTAGAAAACCTAGAAGAAATGGATAAATCCTAGACACATACAACCTACCAAGATTGAACCAAGAAGAAATCCAAAACCTGAATAAACCAGTAACAAATAACAAGATAGAAACAGCAACAAAATGTCTCCCATCAAAGAAAAGCCTAGGACCTGATGGCTTTACTGCTGAATTCTACCAAAAATTCAAAGAACTAATACCAATCCTACTTAAACTATTCCGACAAATCGAAGAGGGAAGAATACTCCCAAATTTATTCTACAAGGCCTGTATTACCCCGATCGCAAAACCAGACAAAAGATACAACAAAAGAAAACTGTAGGCCAATATCTCTGATGAACATATATGCAAAAATCCTCAACGAAATACGAGCAAACCAAAGTCAAGATGATTATTCATCATGATCAAGTGGGATGCATCTGAAAGATGCAAGAATTGTTCAACATATGCAAATCAATCAATGTGATACAACATATCAATGGAACAAAGGGCAAAAAACCATCATTTCAATTGATGCTGATGATGAAAAACATCAATTGATTATTTCAATTGATGTTGATTTGATAAAATTCAACATCCCTTCATAATAAAAACTCTCAGAAAACTGGGTACAAAAGTAACTTACCTCAACATGATAAAAGCCATATATGACAGACCCACAGTGAGTATCACAGTGAATGGGGAAAAACTGAAAGCCTTTCCTCTGAGATCTGGAACAAGACAAAGATGCCCACTTTCACCACTGTTATTCAACATAGTACTGCAAGTTCTATAATAGCTAGGGCAATCAGACAAGAGAAAGAAATAAAGGGCATCCAAATTGTAAAGGAAGAAGTCAAATTATCTTTGCTTGCAGATGATATGATCTTATATTTAGAGAAATCTACAGAATCCACTCAAAAACTATCAGAACTGTTAAATAAATTCAATAAAGTTGCAGGATATAAAATCAACATGCAAAAATCAGTTGCATTTCCATAATACACGTCAACAGTAAACAATCTGAAAATGAAACCAGGAAAGTAACCCCATTTACAATAGGCACAAATAAAATAAAATACCTAGAAATAAACTTAACCAAAGAAGTGAAAGATCTCTATAATGAAAACTACAAAACATTGGTGAAAGAAATTGAAGAGGATGCAAAAAAATGGAAATGCATTACATGTTCATGACTGGAAGAATCAGTATTGTTAAAGTATCCATACTGCCCAAAGCAATCTGCAGATTCAATGCAATTGCCATGAAAATACCAATGACATTCTTCACAGAAATAGAAAAAATAATCCTAAAATTTACATGGAATAACAGAATAGCCAAAGCCATCTTCAGAAAAAGAATAAAACTGGAGGAATCACATTACCTGACTTGAAATTGTACTACAGAGCAGTAGTAAAACCAAAAACAGCATGGTACTGGCATAAAAACAGACACATAGATCAAGGGAACAGAATAGAGAACCCAAAAATAAATTCACACATCTATTGTGAACTTATCTTCAACAAAGATGGCAAGAACATACAGTGGGGAAAAGACAGTCTCTTCAATAAATGGTGCTGGGAAAACTGGATATCTATATGCAAAAGAAGAAAACTAGATCCTTATCTCTCACCATATACAAAAATCAAATCAAAATGGATTAAAGACTTAAATCTAAGACCTGAAACTATGAAACTACTAAAAGAAAACATTGGGGAAACACTTTAGGACACTAGTCTGAACAAGGCCTTCTCGAGTAATACCCCCAAAGCTTAGGCAATCAAAGAAATATTTT
>RJWJ010013758.1:0-39254 GCA_004363605.1 Indri indri | reverse complement strand
CATATAGTTGGCTCTTGTTTTTTGTTTTATCTGTTTAACCGCTGTGTGTCATTTGATTGGAAAATTTATCTATTTGCATTCAGACTAACTATTGATAGCTAAGGACTTACTACTGACATTTTGTAATTCATTTTCTGGTTAATTTGTATATACTTTGTTTCTTTGTCTGTTGCTGTCCTCCATTGTGGTTTGATGGTTTTCTGTAGTGGTTTACTTTGATTCCATTCTATTTACATTTTGTACATCTGCTGTAGATTTTCCTATGTGGTTACCATGAGCATGAGGTTTACATAAAAAGTCTTGTTCCTTTTTTTTTTTTTTTTTTGAGACAGGGTCTAACTTTGTCACCTGGGCTAAACTGCAGTGGTGTCATCAAAGCTTTACCTGCAACCTCAAACTCCTGGGCTCAAGCAATCCTCCTGCCTCAGCCTCCCAAGTAGCTGGGACTACTGGCAAACACACCACCATACCCAGATAGTTTTTCTATTTTTTGTAGAGACGAGGTCTTGCTCTTGCTTAGGTTGGTCTTGAAGTCCTGGCCTAATGTAATCCTACCGCCTCAGCCTCCCAAAGTGCTAGGATTACAGGTGTGAGCCACCATGACTGGCCAACATCTTATTCTTATAACAGACTATTTCAAGCTGTAATTTAACTTAGATCACATATAATAACTCCCTTCCTACTTCCTATTTTCAATGTCAAAATTTGCATCATTTTGTAATTTGTATCCCCTAACAATTAATTTTATCTATAGATATTTTAATAATTGATTTGTCTGTTAACCACTGTACTAGAGAGAAAATTGCTCTGCTCACCACCATTTCAGTGCAGAATATTCTGAATGTAACTTTATATTACTTACTGAGTTTTGTACTTTTGTAGGTTTTATGTTATTGATTAGTGGCTTGTTGATACAACTTAAAGAACTCCTTTTTGTAATAGCTATAGGGCAAGCCTAGTGGTGATGAACTTCTCTTAGTTTTTGTTCGTTTGGGAAAATTTTTACTTTTCTCTCATTTCTGAAAGACAGCTTAGCCAGGTAAAATATTCTCAATGAGCTGTTTTTTTTCCTTCAGTACTTTGAGTATATCATTCTACTTTTTCCTGGCCTACAAGGTTTCTGCTGAGACATACACTAGTAGTTATATTCATACTCCCTTGTCTGTGATATATTTCTTATTTCTTGCCGTTTTCAGAATTTTTTTCTTTCTTTTTGATAGTTTGATTATCATGTGCCTTGGTGAACTCCACCTGGAGTTGAATTTGATTGGAGGCCTCTGTGCTTCTTGTCCCTGGATGTTGGCATCTTTCCACAGATTTGGCAAGTTTTCAGCCATTATTTCTTTAAATATTTTCTTGTACCTTTTTTTTTCTTTTCCTGCTGAAACTAATTTTATATGAAAATTAGGTCTTTTGATGGTGTCCCATAATGCCAGTGTGCTTGCTTCATTCTTTTTTATTCCTTTGTCCTTTTGCTTCTCTGACTCATAAATTTCAAATGTTCTGTCTTTAAACTCAGATTCTTTCTTCTGCTTGATTAAGCCTGTTGTTGAAGCTTTCTATTGCATTTTTCATTTCAGTAGTTGTATTCTTCATCTCTAGGATTTCTATTTGGTTTTTGTTTATTGTTTCTTTCTTAATCTTCTTATTTTGTTCATGTATTGTTTTCCAAATTCTATTTAATTTTTTATCTGTATATCCTTGTATTTCATGGAACTTCTTTAAGAGGATTATTCTGAATTATTTGTCATTTCACAGATCTCCTTTTCTTTAACGTCTATTTTTGGAGCTTTGTTAGTTCCTTTTGAAGATGTCGTGATTTCCTGATTCTTTGTAATCCTTGTGTTTTTGCATTTGTGTCTGTGCATCCAAGGAGACAGTCACCTCTTCCGGCTTTTGCAGGTGTTCTTTGGCAGGGATAGACTTTCACTATTTAGTCTGTGATTTTGTACAGACCAGCTGGTACTGACTCCAGGGAGGCAGAGCTTGCGTCTCGGTTCTCTTCGTCTTTGCCCTGATTTCAGGAGGGTGAAGTATGCTGGCTGGGCTCTACTGTTTACGTGAGAACACTGGCTTAATTCTGTAATCAGTTAGAGCTCCTGGCTGGGCACTGCAGTTGCCTTCAGTCAGCCAGGCACCCAGGTGTATTCCCTGGCCAGGTGGGAGTTTAAGATCTGCAGCTGGACAAGTTTGCTGTCTGGGCCACAATATTAGGTAGAGTCACTGCTTGGGCTGGACAGAACTAGTTGCTATGTTCAGTACAAATACATGGTTGAGGTTTGCCTCCCTGCCTAGTCAGGGCCTTGGGGTAGTCTTTGAGGCTGAGATGAACACTGTTTAAACTTCTGGATGTAGCAGAACTAACTCGCTCACTCTGCTCAAACATACTGTAGTGGACATTACTTTCCTTAGGTGGGGTCTTGGGATGGGTTTAGAGGCTTCCCTGAGCACTGTTTAAACTCCTGAGTATTGAGAACTAGTACAACTCCTTGCTGAAACGCTCTGTGGCAGTCCTGTTCCTCCCTAAGCAGGGCCTTGGGATGGATGTTGAAGTTGCACAAAATGCTGTTTAAACTCCCATTTGGGGCAGAACTAGCCCCTGATCTTCAGCGAATTGTAACATGGTGTCTCAGTCCTTGGGTGGAGCCTTGGGGTAGAGTCTGAGGCTGGGCCTGAAGGTGGCTATCTGAGGATTCCAGCCAAGTGGAACTCCCCACCATTTCTGGGAGCAACCATCTCAACTTTGCAGGTGGACCATGCTGTTAGCTGATACCATTCATCAAGTGCCACCGATGGCAGGTGCACTGAGCTACCAGCAAGATCTGTGTGCCCTGGTTGCTGTGAGCTCTGCCTCTTTGCCTTGTTTCTACCTAACCTCAGATAGTGTAGCTGTGCCTTTACCCCCTGTGCTCCCTTTGAGGTGATACTGGGGTGGGCTTCTGGGAAGTGTCTCAGAATTCTACAGAAGCTGGATGTCTGCGTCCAGTTTTCTTTGCCCACTGTAGAAACATGAGCCCTGGGGAATCTTCTGTGTGGCACTAAGCCAGTTTGGGTGAGGAAGAAGTGTGATGCAGTCAAAGTGAGACCATTTCTCTTACCATCTTTTATAATTTTTATAATGTTCTGTAGTCTACACAAGTGTCCCAGGCTTGATATTAATGAGATTTGTCTTATACTAATACAGCCACTTTAGTTTTCTTTTGAGAAATGTTGGCATGTACAGAATTTTGTATTCTTTTACATAAAATGGGCTTTTTATAGACAGTCTAGAATTGAGTGTTATTTTTTAAATATAATTTGACAATTTCTGCCTTTAATTGCATTGTTTAGGTTTAATGTAATTGTTGACAAATTGAATTTAAATCTACTATCTTGCTGATTGTTTTCTTTTTGTCCCATCTTTTCTTTGTTCTGTTTTCCCCTTTTTTCACTGACATCTTTTGTACTAGTTGAGGGTTTTTAATGGTTTTCTTTCATCTCCACATTGGATTATTACTTATATCCAATATACTTACATATATAGAAGGATACCCATTGTATTGTATTTATATCTCTTTTTTAATGATTACACTAGTGTTTATAATATATACCTTTAACTGTTCACAGTCAACTATCAAATAGTATTATGCCTGTGTAGTGTAAAACCTTACAGCAGTATAAAGTTGACCCTTGAACACCACAGTGTTGGCTGACCCTGCCATGCAGTCAAAAATTCGTGTGTAACTTTTGACTCCCCAAAAGCTTAACTACTAGTAGCCTACTGTTGACTGGAAGCCTTAACTGTAACACAAATAGTCAATTAACATATTTTGTTTGTTATATGTATTATATACTATATTCTTACAACAAAATAAGCTATAGAAAAGAAACCATTACTAGGAAAATCATAAGGAAGAAAAAATGTATTTACTATTCATGAAGTGGAAGTGGATCAATATATATATCTTCATCCTCTTTGTCTTCACATTGAATAAGCTGAGTAGGAGGAGGGCTTGGTCTTGATCTCTCAAGGGTAGCAGAGGCAGGTAGAATAGGTGGAGGAGGTTGAAGGGGAGACGAGAGAGACAGTCACACTTGTGTAACTTATTGAAAAAATCTGCATATGAGTGGCACTCTGTTAAGGATTAACTGTACTTCCATCTGTTCCTCTTATCTTTTTTCTATTAATGACCTCTCTGTATATTATAAACCCCCAAATACCTTGATAATATTTTACTTTTGCCAGTCAGTAATTTTTAAGGTGATTAAAAACAATGAAATGCACATTCTGTATTTGATTTCATTTTTTAAGATTTTCCAGCATTATTCATTTCTTTGTGTAGATCTAGATTTTGCCATGGTCTCGTAGTCCTTTAGCCCAAAGAACTCCTTTAACAGTTCTTATAATGCAGGTATGCTGGCAATGATTTAGCTCATCTTTTATTTACCTGAGCAGGCCTTTATTTTTGAAAAATATTTTCACTGGATATAGAATTATGGGTTGACAGTTTTTTGTTTTGTTTTTTTTTACTTTCAGTAATTATAGATTCTGTTTCACTGGCTTCTTTTTGGCTTGCATAATTCTGATAGAAATCAGCTGTCATTCTTTTCTTTCCTTCTCTGTGTATAATTTCTTTTTCCCTGATTTCCTTCAAGATTGTCTCCTAATCTTTGCTTTTTAGCAGCTTGATTATGATATGTATAGGAGTGTGTATATTCATGAGTGTGTGTGTATTTTGTTCATTTATTTTATTTGAGGTTCTCTGAGCTTCTTGTACCTGTGAGGTGTTTTGTTTGTTTTGTTTTGTCTTAAATATGGAGAATTCTGTTTCTTCTATTGTGTTGTTGTTCTTCTGGAACTCCATTGCATGTATTTTAGACCTTTCAGTTCCATTCCACAGCTATTGCATGCTGGGTTTTTAAAAATAATTTTTGTATTTTAGTGCGCATAATTTCTATTGACTTCAAGTTCAATGATTCCTGTCTCATTCATTTTCAGTCTCTGATAAACCTGTCAAAGAAATTCTTCTTTGATATAGTGCCTTTTATTTCTACCATTTTCCATTGGACTTTCTGGTGAATTCCTCATTTCTTCATGTGTGTTGTCCTCCTCTTTTCTTAGATCCTTTAACATGTCAGTTACAGTTGTTTTAAAGCTGTTTTGTACTAATCTCAACAGAGGGATTAGATCTCAGTCTGTACTGTTGGCTCTTTTATCTCTTGACAAGGGTTTGGTTTTTCTTACCTGTCATGTATGGGGTTTTTTGTTTGTTTATTGTTTGTTTTTTAAGAGACAGGGTCTTACTCTGTTACTCATACTGGAGTGCAGTGGCACGATCTATCAAAGCTCACTTATAGCTTGGAACTCCTCAGCTCAGGCAATCCTCCTGTCTCAGCCTCCCAAATAGCTGGAACTACAGGTGCATGCCACCATGCCCGGCTATTTTTCTTTTTTCTTTTCTTTTCTTTTTCTTTTTCTTTTTTACTCTTTCTCTTTTTCTTTCTTTTTCTTTTCAGATGGGGTCTTGGGGTTTTGCTGCATTTCCTAGGCTGGTCTTGAACTCCTGACCTCCAGCGATCCTCCTGCCTTACAACTCCTGGGCTCAAGGGATCCTCCTGCCTCAGCCTCCCAAGTATCTAGGATTACAGTCATGAGCCACTGTACCCAACTATTTTGTATTTTTATTGCATGCCAGATATTACATGTAGAAGAATAGCAGAGGTTGATGTGAACAATATTTCTATCCAAAAATGGGCCTACCTCTTTTATGAGAGTTAGTATGGGCAGTTAATACTGTCAATTATTGAGCTTGTGCTATGGTTTGACTGTCCCCACCCAAAACTCATGTTTAAATTTAGTTGCCACTGTGATGGTATTAGGAGGTAGGGCCACTAAGAGATGGTTAATAATATCATTGCAGAAGTGGCTTTGTTATAAAAGTGATTTCTCTTACATGTGCTCACTTGACCTTCCACTTACTCACCATGGGATAACACAGCAAGAAGGCCATCATTACAGCTCTTGAACTTCCAGAACTGTGAGCCAAATAAACTACTTTTCTTCATGAATTACCATGTCTTCAGTATTCTGTTATGATAGCAAAAAACAAGTAAGACAGGTGGACTTGGGTTTTGTTAATGCTATATTCACCACTTCACCCAACAGCAATGGACTTCAGTTTGTTTGTGCTGGGGCACTGGAGAGTTTTTAATCAGCTTTCCTGCTCTGCCCTCATCTTTCACCAATCCCTGCACTGCTACATCACAGAAGGACTCTCCTTCATGGTCTTCCTTCCCTCTTGCTACTCATTTCTAGGCCAAGGTTATGGGTGGTATATTCTCAGTTCTGCTAGACAAGCTTCAGTCTTAAGCATTCTCCATTCTACTGGTCGCTGGGGTTAGGGCTTTGTCAGCATTTGTGTCTTAACCTCCCATTGCAGCTAAATTCTGCCTTGTCTTTGTGGGCAGGATATTGGGCAAGAGTGAGTTTCCGGCCTCTCCCTCAGTATTAGAACTGCGCTATATATTGGTGCAAGACCCTGGGCCTTGCAGGATCTTGCACCATTTCTTCTTGCAGGGCAGAATATGTTCTTATTCCTACCCAAATGACTTAAGGCTTTTGCTTAATATGAGAGAAAGGTTCAGGGAAGTAGGCCTAGTTTTTTGTCTTTCCCGCCCACCTATGCTACTAAGTGGGGCTCCCTCTTTTTCTTCTGATCTGTCCCCAGTCTTTTTCATGAGCCATTAATGGAGACCTGGGGCAAAGAGCTTGCAAGTGAGGACAGACTTCCCTATGTCGGGGACTTCCAGTTTTCTAAACTGTCAAGCTAGCTATACTCGACCCTTAAATTTGTTAAATTTTTCCTTATTGTTATACACTTGTATGGAAGCCACTTCTCTCCTGTGCTCTACCAACATGAAGTAGTGTGGATGTCCAATCTCTTCACAAAGGTGCTTATCACTCTTAAGAAATCGGCTTACTTGATTGACTTGTTGTTAATTGGTTTTCTGATGGACTCAATAAAAGTTATTTTTTTTTGCTGTTAGTATTTTTAGTCAAGGAACAAAAATGATTTTGTAGATTGTTTACCTTTTTCTTTTTGTTAGGTGGTGGCAATGTTCACTTGAGACAAGCCTGGGCAGAAACAGAACTACATGAAACTTTTAGGATGTATGTGTCTGTGTGTATGTCTTCTGAGTCTAAATGTTAAATGTATTTCTTAATGTAGATCAAGGCTAAAATTTTTTAAAAGCTAACTTTTTGCTGGAGGGTTGGCAACTAGTTCCATTTTTTGTGGTCCAGAATGATTTTCTTGGAGGTGTTTGTCTTCCAGGGTAGATGCTTCCTTAGACTTCCTTCATTGTTCTTTTGGCTTATCGATGTGACTTTTCCTTAGGGAATACTTTATTAATAATATTCGTAGTTTGTAAAAAGCCTTTCTTATATCAATAAATGGATAGGTTGAAAGAGTAGTATGATTTCTTAAACATCTGTTCTGAACAACTTATAATTTAAGAAATTACTGCAGTAATTATTCTCCATGATCCCCAAAGAAATTGATTCCTTCCAGAAAATTCTACTCCTACTCCTAGGAAGTAATTGATCTAGATAATTTGACCGAATATGCTTAATTTTTCTAATACTTTCCATACCATTTACATTTTTATTTAGAGTTTTGGAGGCTGGAAAGGCAAATGTTATTTTACCAAAAAGTTCACCAAGTGGAATAACTCATGTGATTGCCAGTAATGCAAGAATCAAGGCTGAGAAAGAAAAAGATAACTTTAAGGCTCCATTTTATCCAATTCAATATCTAGGGGATTTTCTTTTAGAGGTAAGTAAAATAAACATTTTAAAATGTTATATAAAATCCAAGTATAGTAAAATATATATTAAAATTATGTTCTAGAGTTTTAAAATATATGATTAGAGGTAATGTAAATGACACACTTTTCAAGGCAGTTGCTCTCAGTTACTTAAATATTCAAGAATACTTACAGTTTTGAAATTCCTTGTTAAGTTTAAAATTTGGCTTAAGTCTGTACTTTTTGTTTTCAGTGATTCTGTGATATAGACTACGAAATAATTTTAAGCATTTGATTGTCGGTATAAATAAGATAGCAGTGGACTATATTATATTGTACCACATGAAAATTTTTGGATTATTTTCCCTTTGGAAAAGAGAGCTATTTATTAGGGCTTAGAAATACTTTTCTGTCCTATTCCCCTACCTCCCTCTCCTAACTTGATACAAATACCATTCCTCAAGTTGTTTGTATGGGAATCAAACCCTAGAAGAAACCCTCTGGGAGACAGGCAAAGAATTTATAAGAAAAGCACTCAAGGTAGAAGAGAAAGCTCAGTATCTCCAAAAACAACCTTGAGCTAGGAAAAAATCATCTCCTTCAGTGTTTCCCATCTCAATAGATACCATCATGTTTTATCTAATACTTTATGTCAGAGACGAGAATCACCTTTGAAATCTTCTTTCCCTTATTCCTCATATCTTCTCAACTACCAAGTCCTATTGATTTTATCTCAAATATCTATTGACTCAAACAGCTTTTCTCCTTCTGTACTAACATCATACTGAGTTTATTGTCTTTCCTCTGTTTTTCCTGGAATAGACTCCTAATTACTCATCCTGTTACTGTACCTTTTTTACTCTTAATTTTAGTGACTCTTACCTTGTCCTTCTCTGGTATATTCTTGTTCATCCAGAAAGAATAATCAAAATGCTCTTTCTAAAACAATTCTGATCCTGTCACTCTCCTGCTTAAAACCTTTCAGTGGTTTCCCATTGTCCTTAGGATAAAGTCCTAAATTTCTAATATGGCTTACAAGTTCCCACAGGATTCCTGTCACTGCTACCTTTTCAGCTGTATTCTGCTTCCCTTTCTATGCTCCCTATGCTATTAATATATCAAAACTGACTTCTTCCACTTTCTTAACTAAGATGCTTCCTACTTCAGTGTCTTCTCAAAAGATACTTTCTCTGCCTTAAAAGGTCTTCCCCACTACTCCTTCATGCCCTGTGCCTTCCTGCCTTCTGCTCATTATTCAGGTTCCTGTTACAATGTTGCTCTTTGAGAAAGCCTCCCTGACCCCCTTATTAAGTTAGGTTCATGTATGATGTGTGCTCATAGAATTATTTTTGCTTCACAGTACTCACTACAGTTACAGTTAAATAACTGGCTGATTTTTTCAATTAATATCTATTTTCCTTGTCATCAGAGGTCATGTCTATCATTTTCATAGTTACATCCCAATCACTTCGCATAAAGCCTGCACATGGGTTCTCATTTAATATTTGTTAGGTTAATAGATTATTTATGAAAGACCTTTGAGTCTTCCAAAAATAGATGTAATATATCGTTGTATAATTACCTTTCCATAGTGAGTAGCAGCAGTGTAGATTGGATATTTCACCTAGTACAAGGAATGGATCTGCTTGAAATATGGACAATCTCATTGTCCTTGACAATGATTAGTGTAGGAAGGAGCATGTGTACCAATTCTGATCAATGGGACATGAAGAGAAGTATGTAAGAGCTTCTAGGAAGTTTCTTCCTGACTCTGAAAAGAGAGCTGCTGGTGGGATGCCTCCTGCTAGATGTGAACATGGAAGAATGTAGCCTGAATTCCTACTAGAAGACATTCTTTGACCATGAGGAGAACTAGCCATAGGATGAAACCAGCCCTGTAGATTGCAGAGTGTAGAGATAGAATCTGCACCCTCTGTTTGCTAGATTAACCAACCCTGAAACCTGTCGTAGCACTGGACCGCATTGCTACTCTGTGAGGTAATACATTTCCATAATATTTAAATTAGTTTGAGTTGGTTTTCTATTGTTTGCAGCCAAAAGCATCCTCTCTGATAGGCCTCTCTGAATAGTTTAAATTTAGTATTAAATGTCAACAGAATGAAAGTCATTCTTAACTAGATTAGTAAAGGTGTGAGAATTTTCCCTTTTCTATGAAAAGAAATGGTCAAAGTGCAACATATATGCAATTATAAAGTTGAAAACCATAAAAGGTACATAATGTTGAAATTATACTTGGTTGATTGCCTGAATCATTTTTACATATATACAGAAAGAAATTCAGAATGGTGAAGATTCCCAAACCAATTCTGTTTGGACCAAACATAACAATCAAGAAAAAAACAAAGATTTCGGGAAAGATACAGGATTTCTTGAAATGAAAGGTGCCTTAAGAGAGACCACATGTAAAACAAAGGTAAAATTTATAGGCTGAAAAACATAAATTTCTGATATTTCTTACAGAATTGTTCGAGAGACAAAATATAGTGGAAATAACATAGATTTTGATATCAGAAAGCTGGTGTTTGAACCATGTGTTTATAGTCTGTCTGTGACTTGACCATATTAGGACATTGCCCTATGTCTCTGTTTTGGGACTCTTACTGAAATAATGCGTATATGCATATAGAAACACAGTGTTCCTAATACATAGTATATTCCTCAACACGTGGTAATTACTTAAAATTCTTAGGTATGTTTAATGTAACGTGTGTCTTAGAAAGCATTTTTATTACCTGTTAGCATTATGTATATTCATAATTCATCTTCTAAACTCAGGTAATTATATGCATTTAGAACAAAATTCAAAAAAATACACAAACGAATTCTATTTTGATTAACATGGAAAACAAAAAAACAGGAAGGACTTTGAACTTGGAACAATGAAAGTTATCTCAAGAAAGCATGTATGTTGCTCTTTAAGTACAATTTTTCAAACTGCAGCGGCAACCAAAAAGGCATTATTATTTCTACTCTAAAAGAGCTAATGTTCAATTATGTTCAATTTCGTATCATGTTTTATAAAACAGTCTGGTTAATTTATCAAATTATCATTAATTTAGTAATTATAAGTCTAAACTAAAATATTTTTATGTATAACTGGGAAGAAATTCAAAATAAGTTGTTTATATTGTATCTGTCAAATATTTTTGAAAGATAATTCTAGGAACAATTTGGAACTTAACTAGTTCCTTAAGAAATCATTTATGGCAAGTTTAGCTCAAACTTTCTAATCTTAAAATATTTTTATAGTTTTTCCTAGCTTTTCGAAAGTGTAATTGATATTTATGTGACTCGTAAGACTACTTTCTCTAACTAACTGCATGAGCATTTTTTTGTTTTGTTTGTTTTGTTGTGTTTTTTATTTTATTTTATTATTTTTTTTATTTTTTTTTGAGACAGAGTCTTGCTCTGTTGCCTGGGTTAGAGTGCAGTGGCATCAGCCTAGTTCACAGCAACCTCAAACTCCTGGGCTTAAGCGATCCTCCTTCCTCAGCCTCTTGAGTAGCTGGGACTACAGGCATGCACTACCACACCTTGCTAATTTTTCCTTTTTTTTTTTTTAGTAGAGACAGGTCTTGCTCTTGCTCAGGCTGGTCTTGAACTCCTGACCTCAAGCGATCCTCCCGCCTTGGCCTCCCAGAGTGCAAGGATTACAGGTGTGAGCCTCCATGCCTGGCCCATGAGCATGTTTTAGTAAGAGTCTTTTTGAGTTGATGTGCCTGTTGAAGTATGCATTATAAACCATGGTATATGTTTACATAAAGAAAGGAATGTAAAATAATGATGGAGTTAAATAAATTTGGGCTGGGTGTGATGGCTTATGCCTGTAATTCCAGTACTTTGGGAGGCCGAGGCGGGGGAGGATCACTTGAGACCAGCCAGAACAACATAGCAAGACCTGTCTCTATAAAAAAATTAGCCAGGCATAGTGGTATGTGCCTGTAGTCCCAGCTACTCAGGCTGAGGCAGGAGCATCCCTTGAGCCCAGGAGTTTGAGGCTGCAGTGAGCTGTGAGTAGCCACTGCACTCCAGCCTGGGTGACAGAGCAAGATCCTGTGTCAAAAAATAATAATAATAAATAAATAACAGATTTGGTTTTGAATAAACATGGGAAAAATAATAGAGACTGTAAAAGGTACAGAAATTATTAAAATACATCTGCAGTCATGTGCAGCATAATGATGTTTTGGTCAATGATGGACCACCTATATGCTGGTGGTCTCATAAGATTATAATGCTATATTTTTACTGTAGCTTTTTAATGTTTAGGTATGTTTAGACGCACAAATTCTCAGTGTTATGTTGTAGTTGCCTACAGTATTCAGTACAGTAATATGCTATACAGGTTTGTAGCCTAGGAGCAATAAGCTGTACATCAGATAGTCTAGGTGTGTAGTAAGCTATACCATTTAGGCTTGTGTCAACATACTCTATGATGTTTGCATGATGATGAAGTCGCCTAGTGATGCGTTTCTCAGAACATATCCCCATTGCTAAGAAGCACATGACTTACATACAACCTCTTGAGTTTCTTTTAGAGGGAATTTGGTTTCTTTTAGAATTCAAGAACTTATATATAAAATTGAGGTAGAAATTTCTTTCTTTAAATCAATTTCTTAGTTTAATAAAAAATATGGTTCGTAATACTACTTTGAATTAAACATACGTAAGCTAGGCAAACTAAATTGTGTGTATGTAAGCATACTATAAAGCTTTGTGAACTAAGACATTTATTTTCTGCTGCTTTATCTTGGTACAACTAAGAGATAACGTAATTCACAGGGCTCTTTACTATATTTTATATTGTATGTATATTTTAAAAAAACCTATGATCTTGGGTGGGTTTTTCTTTTGTGACTTGCATTAGTTGTGTTGAGGCTATGTTTAATCCACAGTCTAACTAAATTATTTTTAAAAACATGCAGAAAGAAATGCAAAATTGTGATGAAGATGTTAATATTAGTTCCGTTTTTACTGAACATCACAAAAAAGAAAAATTTGAAGGCTCCAGAAAAGATTTGAAATTTGTTAAAATGAGAAATACCTTAGGAAGACATATATATGGAAATCAGGTAAAACGTGCCAAATTAAAAATAATTTCTTTCTATTTTATACCTTTTTTCTAAATTTCCTAAATTTGTCATTTATGACATTTCTTCTGAAGTACATGCACAAAATTGTTTCTAAAACATTTGTGTATAGTTTTAAAAAGAATATAAAAATGAATGCTAGGTACTTGCCAGATAGGTTAAGATATAGAGCCTTACCAATTGTTAAGGCCCTGCTTTGTCATTTCCTAATTGCATCCCTTTTTCTCCCTCTAATTCAGAAGTTACCTTTATCTTAGAATTTGTATTAACTATTTTCTTGCTTTTCATTATAGCTTTAATAGCTATGTTTGTATCTCTAACTATATATTGTTTAGTTTTGTCTGTTAATGATTACTTTGTAGTTCATGTTATTTATAGACTATTTTTGCTGGTGTGTATATGTTTCATTGTTTGACTATGCCAAAATTATATCTTTTATCCATTGTACTATTGATAAGCATTTGGATTCCTTTTTGTTGGTTCGTGTGTTTGATTAATTGGTTGGTTTTTGCAATTCTGCTATGAATGGTGTGAACATTATCTTGTGTAACTCTTGGTACGCATGTTCAGGAATTTCTGTGGCATAGGATATATTGTTAGGAGTGGAGTTGCTGGGTCATGAGGACTGTGCATGTTCAACTGTACTAGGTAATGCCCACCTGTTTTTCAAAATGTTTTACTAATGTATGCCCACTCCAACAGTAGATGAGATTTCCTGTTGTATGTAGCTCTTTATTTTTTAATGTAGTATACTTGTGTGTAAGTCACTCTTCTTGAGTTTATTTGGATTTTGTAGCATATATCATTCATGTTGAGATTTGTTTAATTCTGGTCTAAATACACGTAGAAGGAAATTAAGAAAAAAGATGAAGATATTCAAAGGAGGTATACTTTGAGGAAAAAACACAAAAGAGAAAAAGAAAGCAATTACAAGAAAAACGTCGAACATGACAAAATTAAAAGTACCTTAAGAAAGCATATATATTATAAAGATCAGGTAAAACTTTTTGTAATCTAAGCTGTAGTTTTAATTGTTTTTGTCTATTCTCTAATATAATGTAGATATATAAACTGATTCTTGTGATTACTTGCTGTGTTAAATATAACCTTCATGTCTTACAAAAAAACTCTTGAGTTGATCTGGTATGATAGTCATAGTTAATATTATAATTAGGTTTGGGTCACAGTGAAAGTATTTTTACATGAATACACAAAGAAATTTGAGTTAATAATCAAGATGCTTGAATAAATTTTGTCTTGCCTGAATGTAACAAGAAAAAGAAACAAAGGTTCTGAAAAAGAGGCTGTGTTCAAATGAAAAAGCCTTCAAACTACGTATGTATGTGGTTGGGGTAATATATTCTAATGTAAATTTTATTTTCTGTCTTACTCTTCCTTGGTGTAATTCAGGCCATTTTTTACAAGATGGCTTGTCTTTTAACTGGAATTATTCCTGGATAAATATTTCCTGGAGTATAACTTCATTTTATAATCTAAACCACAGTATATTTATATACATACGCTCAGAAGGACCTTCAGAAAAATGATGAAGGTAAATAAGTAATGAATGTAGTTTTATGTGAACATGGCAACAACAAAAGGAAGCAGGTTCCAAGAAAGATTTGGAACAGGTTAAAATGAAAAGTACCTTAAGAAAGTAGATATATAAATATCAGTTAAAACTTTACAAACTGAAATGTTTGCTTTTTAAACTTTTTATTTCATTATATAATCTCGATATATGATTGTGAGGATGGATCTTTGCTGTGGTTAACACTGTTTAGATGTGTTCTTCTTGTATTGTCCGTTTTTGGTATCATCTGTGTTGACACTATCTTTCATACATTTTCTGAATTTTTTTTTTTTACTTTGATGTATGCAGAAAGAAATGAAGAACTCTGTTTTTGCTGATTATACCAAAGAATCAAAAACCAAGGATATCAGGACAGATGTGGATATCATTGAAATAAAAGATGCCTTAAGGAAGCACATATATAGAGCTCAGGTAAAACTTAGCACACTAAAAATTTTATATAATTTTCTTCTTTAGTGTAACTTGATTTTATATATACACATATGTATACATACATCATGTATACATATCATACATATAATTCATTAGTGTGTTTAATATGTCTTCAAATAATTTTCTTAGTTTATTAGTCTATTATGTAGTAATGTTATTTGGACATTTATTAAATATGCTGAAGTCTGTGCCATTTGTACTTCAATAATGTAACAGATAAAATTATGTGTTAACGTCTGGTATAACTTTTTGCTGGACATTTGCTAGCCTAATATTGGAGGATGAGGGCTGGAAGATCTTTTTCTGTTGTCATGGTTCAGCCTCAGTCGTAGGCAGACCTTGTGTTCCCTCTTCAGGAGTAAAGGTATTGGTTGTTTTGGGGTTTTTTTCCTATTTCCTTGCCCCACCTATTTTTTTCACCTACTTCCTGGGGGTAACAGGGTTTGCTGCTTTTCCCAGAAAACCATTGTTCACCTCCCGTAGGCCTGCCCTTGAGGTAGGCTTTCTTTAGCATGAGCACCCAGTGAGGTTTGAGGAGGAAATCCTGCCACAGGGTGCAAACTCCACTTGTGTCTTTGATCCTCAAGGGTTCTGTGCTCTCATGCAAGCCTGCACCTGACCTTTAGTAAGTGGCAAAAGATTTTAGCTGAAATTTTCTTACCCTCTTTCGTGGAGGCCTCCTTTTCCTCCCACATTGCGCCTCAGATAAACCACTGCTCATATTCCAAGTCCTTGGAGGATCTGTCTTTCTATATATTTCAGTCTAGTTGATTGCACTATGACGTTCGCTCTCTTGTGAGTTTAAGAAAAAATATAGTTTGATAGATAACCTAGCTTTTTCTTTTTAAAGTGGGAACACTTCTGTTTCCAGCTTTCTACATCCAAAGTGGAAGCCAAAGATTTATCATTGTTTTAATTTGTATTTTTTCTGTTAGTAGCGAGTTTGAGCATATTCTTTCCCTTCACTTGCCATTTGTGCATTTCTTCCTCTGCCAATTCCCTATTTATATTCTTTTCCTGTTTCTCCATTGGATTGCTTATTTTATATCTTTGTTTTTAGAACTCTTTATATGATCAGGATATTATCTCTTTGTTTTAATATAAAGAATGTTATTATGGCTGGGTGCAGTGGCTCATGCCTGTAATCCCAGCACTCTGAGAGGCTGAGGCAGGAGGATTGCTTGAGGACAGGAGTTCAAGACTGGCCTGAGCAAGAGTGAGACCCTGTCTCTATAAAAAATAGAAAACTTAGCCAGGCATGTTGGTGTGTACCTGTAGTCCCAGCTACTTGGGAGGCTGAGGCAGAAGGATCATGTGAGCCCAGGAGTTTGAAGTTGCAGTGAGCTATGATGATGCCACTGCACTCTAGCCCAGGTGACAGAGCAAGCCCCTGTCTCCAAAAAAAAAAAAAAAAAAAAAAAAATTTATTAGAATGTTTCCTTTAATGATAGTAACAAATTGAAAACAATAAGTAGGTTTCAAAAAATGTCTAAATTCATTAGGTTTGCATACATGATGGAATACTAGCAGTTATTTGAGTACATTATTTTAAAATGGTATTTAATAAAATGGACAAATGCTTATAACGCGGTGGAAGAAAGACATATATAGGATTAAAGTGTGGAAAGAAATATAAAATGTCATCAATAATTATTCCTGGAAAGTAAATTTATAGGGGGGGACTTTTATTTATTTACTCTCCTTTCTAGCATCCTCTTAATTTTCTATCAAAAAGAAGATATTTTTGCTTATTTTTTTAATTAAAAAAATTTTTATTGATACATAAGAATTGTACATATTTTTGGGGAATATATGATACATTGATACATTCATACAAATGTATGATGATCAAATAAGGTTATTTAGGATATTCATCACATCAAACATTTATCATTTCTGTGTATTGGGGACATTTCAATCTTCTAGCTATTTTGAAATATATAATAAAGGAACTTATTTCTTCTGTCTAACTGAATGTTTATATCCATTAACCAACCTGTCTTTATCACCCCCCACCCATCACCCTTCTCAGCCTCTAGCGTTTATCATTCTGCTCTCTACCTCCATGAGATCAACATTTTTAGCTCCTACATATGAGTGAAAACATACAGTATTTATCTTTTTCTGCCTGGCTAATTTCACTTAACATAATGACCTCTAATTCCATCCATGTTGCTGTGAATGACAAGATTTCACTCTTTTTTATGGCTGAATAGTATTCCATTATATATACACACCACAGTTTCTTTATCCATTGATCCATTGGGGAAACTTAGGTTGATTCCATATCTTGCGTATTGTGAATAGTGGTTCATTACACATGGGGGTTCAGGTATCCCTTTGATATACTGATCATTCTTTTCCTTTCAATAAATGCCCAGTAATGGGATTGATGGTATAGTAATTCTATTTTTAGTGTTTTGAGAAACCTTCATACTGTTTTCCATAATGACCTTACTAGTTTACATTCCAGTGTATGAGTTCCCTTTTATCCCCATCTTCACCAGCATTTGTTATTTTGTCTTTTTGATAATAGCCATCTTAACTGGGTTGAGATGATATTTCATCGTGGTTTTGATTTACACTTCCCTGATAGGTATTGATATTGAGCACTTTTTCATGCACATGTTGGCCATTTGTATGTCTTCTTTTTGTGAAACATCTGTTGAGATCTTTTGCTCACTTTTTCAATGGAATGGTTGGTTTGCTGTTGAGTTCTGTATATATTTGGATATTACTCTCTTGTTAGATGAATAGAATGTGTTTTCTTTCATTCTGCAGGTTTTCTCTTCACTCTGTTGATTATTTCCTTTGCTGTGCAGAAGGTTTTTTAGTTTAATCTAGGGCTATTTGTCTATTTTTGTTTCCTGTGCTTTTGAAGTCTTGGCCATAAAATCTTTGCCTAGACCAGTGTCCTGAAGTGTTTCCCCAGTGTTTTCTTCTAGTAGTCTTGTAGTTTCTGGTCTTATGTTCAACTCATTAATTCATTTTGAGTTGATTTTTGTATAAGGTGAGAGATAGGAGTCCAGTTTGATTCTTCTGCATGTGGATATCCAGTTTTCCCAGTGTCATTTATTGAAAAGGGTGTCTTTTCCCTAATATATGTTCTTGGCACCTTTAATGAAAATCAGTTGACTGTAAATATGTGGATTTACTTCTGGCTTCTCTAATATATTCCACTGGTCAATATGTCGGTTTTTATGCCAGTACCATACAGTTTTTGTTGCTGTATTTTTTGTAGTATATTTTGAGGTCAATACTGTGATACCTCCAGCTTTGTTCTTTTTTTCTTTAGGATTGCTTTGGCTGTCCAGGATCTTCGGTTTTTCCATATGAATTTTAGGATTGTGTTTTCTGTTTCTATAAAGAATGCCATTTGTATTTTGGTAGGGGTTGCATTGAATATGTGGATTGTTTTGAGTAATATGGTCATTTTAGCAATATTAATTCTTCCAATCCATGAGCATGGGATGTCTTTCCATTTGTTTGTGTCTTATTTTCTTTCTTTTATCAGTGTTTTGTAGTTTCCTTGTAGAGATCTTTCACTTCCTTGGTTAAATTTATACCTCGGGTGTTTATATATATATGTATAGCTATTGTGAATGGGATTGCTTTCTTGATTTCTTTACAGCTGGTTGGTGATTGGTGTACAGAAATCCTACTGATTTTTATATGTTGATTTTGTATCCTGCAACTGTACTGAATTTGTTTATCAGTTCTAAGAGTTTTTTTGATTGAATCTTTAGGTTTTTCTAGTTGTAAGATCATGTCATCTGCAAAGAAGGACAGTTTGCCTTCCTCTTTTCTTTTCCAGTTTGGATGCCTTTTATTTCTTTCTCTTGCCTGAGTGCTCTGTCTGGGACAACTTCCCAGTACCATGTTAAATAAAACTGGTAAAATGGGCATCCTTGTCATGTTCTAGTTCTTAGAGGAAAGTCTCAGGTTTTCCCCATTCCATATAATGTTAGCTTTGGGTTTGTTGTATGTGGTGTTTCTAATGTTGAGGTGTATTCCTTCTATGCCTAATTTTCCGACAGTTGTTATCATGAAGGGGTGTGGAATTTTATTAAATACTTTTTCTGCGTCTATTGAGATAATCATGTGGTTTTTGTCCTTTATTCTGTTGATGTGATGTATTATACTTATCGATTTGCATGTAATGAACCACCCTTGCATCTTTGGGATAAATCCCACTTGATTACAATGCATTATCTTTTTGATGTGTTGTTAGTTTCAGTTTGCAAGTATTTTGTTGAGGATTTTTGTACCTATGTTCATCAGGAATACTGGCCTGTAGTTTTTGGTTTTTTGTTGTGTCCTTGTTGAATTTTGCTATCGCCTCATAGAATGAGTTAGAAAGAATTTTCTAAAGTTTCTAAAGTTTTTTGGAATAATTTGACAAGAATTAGTGTTTGTTTTTCTTTATAAGTTTGAATTCTGCCGTAAAGCTATCCAGTCATAGGCTTTTTTGTTGTTGGGAGACTTTTTATTACTGATTCAATCTCATTACTAATTATTGGTCTGTGCAGGTTTTCTGTTTCTTTCTGGTTCAATCTTGGTAGGTTGTATGTATCCAAGAAATATTCTCTTTCCTCTAGGTTTACCAATTTGTTAGCATATAGTTGATAATAATAATCTCTAATGATGCTTTGTATTTCTGTGATATCAGTTGTAATGTTTCCTTTTTCATTTTTGATTTTATTTGGGTCTTTTTTGTCTTGGTTAGTCTGACTAGTGGTTTATTGATTTTGTTTGTTTGTTTGTTTGTTTTTTCACAAAACCAACTTCTCATTCTGTTGGTCTTTTATATTAGTCTCTATTTTGTTTAGCTCTTCTCAGGTCTTTATTCTCTTTCTTCTACTAATTTTGGATTTAGTTCTTACTGTTTAGATTTTTTGAGGTACGTCATTGGATTTTTTATTTAAAATCTTTCTACTCTTTCAATGGAGGCATTTACTGCTATAAACTTCCCTCTTAGCACTGCTTTTCCTGTATCCTATAGGTTTTGGTATGTTGTGTTTCGGTTTTTACTTGCTTAGAGTGGTTTTTATTTTCTTCTTAATTTGTTGTTCACCCAGTGGTCATTCGGGAGCGTGTTGTTTTCATTTCTATGTATTTGTACAGTTTTCAAAGCTTCTCTTGTTTTTGATTCCTAGTTCTATTCCAGTGTGGTCCGAGAAAATAATTGATACAATTTTGATTGTTTTTAAATTTGATGAAGCCTTGTTTTATGTCCTAATGTAATGTCTCTCCCAGAGAATGTTCCATGTGCTGACAAAAAGAATGTGTCTTCTGCAGCTGTTAGGTAAAATATTCTGTAAATACTCTTGGGACCATTTGGTCTAATATAGAGTTTAAATCCAATATTGTCGATTTTCTGTTTAAATGATCTGTCCAGTGCCGACACTGGGGTGCTGAAGTCTCCAACTATTATTGTACTGGAATGTGTCTCTCTCCCTTTAGATCTCATGTTTGCTTTATATATCTAGATACTCTGGTGTTGGGTGCATATATATTTAGAAATTTTTTATCTTCTTGCTGAATTGATCCCTTAACCACTATATAATGACCTTCTTGTCTCTTTTTATAGTTTTTGACTTAAAATGTGTTTTATCTGATATCAGTGTGGCTACTCCTGCTCACTTTTTGATCCATTTGCATTACTTTCAGCCTTTATGTGCCTTTACAGGTGATGTGAGTTTCTTTTAGGCAGTATATCATGCATCATGTTTTTTAATTCATTCATCCAGTGTGTATCTTTTAAGTAGAAAATTTAATCCTTTTACATTCAAGTTTCTTATTTATAGGTGAAGACTTGTTCCTGTTATTTTGTTAATTGTTTTGTGGTTCTTTTATATATCCTTTATTCCCTTCTTTCTCATTGTTTTATCATTGCAGTTTGGTAGTTTTCTGTAATGGTACCGTTTGACTCCTTCCTCCTTCTCTTTTGTGTTTCTACTCTACCAGTGAGTGTTAGACTTACTTGTGTTTTCATGATGATTGATACTGTCCTTTCACTTTCAGTTGTAAGACTGCTTAAGTATTTTTTTGTGTGGCCAGTCTGGTGGTGGTTAATTCCCTCCGTTTTTACTTAACTGGGCAAGACTTCATTTTTCCTTTATTTTTCAAGAATAGCTTTGCGCTGCATAGTGTTTATGGCTACTTTTCTTTCTTTCTTTCTTTTGGCACTTTGAATAAATCTTCTTATTCCCTCCTCACCTCTAAGATTTCTGCTGAGAAATCACTGTTTGTCTGATGGGGAATACTCTTATATGTGACATGACACTTTTCTCCTGATGTTTTTAGAATTCTCTCTTTATCCTTGACTTTTGACTGTTTTAGCATATTGTGCCTTTAAGATGACCTTTTTGGATTGAATCTATTCAGGAATATCTCTTACAAGACTTGGTAATTTTTCAAGTATTGTATTGTTAAATATGTTTTGTATGCCTTTGCCCATCTTTTCTCCATCTGGAACTCTCTAAATATGAATATTTAGTCACTTTATGGTATCCCATATGTCACTTAGTTTTTCTCTTTTTTTATTCTTTTCAAGTTTTTTTTTTTTTTTATCTGACTGAGTTATATCAAAAGACCTGTCTTCAAGTTCAGAAATTCTTTCTTCTGTATTTAGTCTATTCTTGAATCTCTCGGTTATATTTTTTATTTCATTTATTGAATCTTCAGTTCCAAGATTTCTGTTTGGTTCTTTTTAATGATAATTCTTTGTTGAATTTTTCATTGAGATCGTGAATTTTTCCGCCCCTTTGGATTCTTCATCTTGTATCTCACAGAGTTTTTTAAAAATAATCCTTTTGAACTCTTTTTGAGGCATTTCGTAGGTTTTTTCTTTGGCATCTGTTGCTAGAGAATTATTGTGTTTTTTAGAGTTGTCACACTTCCTTGCTGTTTCATGTTTCCTGTATTCTTATGTTCATATCTGTGTATCTGGTCTAACAGTCACTTCTTCCAGTTTTATGAATTTGTTCCATAGGAGAGACTTTTTTCTACAGTTGTATCTATAATGTTGGTTGGGTATGGCGCTTTGGCTTTGATTCTGTTTGGGCACAGTAGTGTAGTCTCCACATGATTTCTTTGACTTTAGTCAGCATCAGTGTTGTCAGTGAGTTCGTCAGTGGCTTAGGCTGCGAGTGTTAGCGGAGGCAATGGTTAAGATTTTGCTAAGGATGTGGATGACAGGTGGGTACTTCTCAGGCAGTAGCAGTGATGGCAGCAGGTTGGAAGTGTCAGTCCATAGATCCCTGGGCGGCATATGCTGGCACCAGTAGTAGTGGGTTCAGGTGGCACTTCTGGTACATTGTTTACATGCTGGCAGTGGCAGCAATAGGCTAGATGGGTCCTTAGGCACCTGGGGAAGTGTGCATAGCATCAGCAGTGGCAATAGAAGCAGCAGGCCAATCCTCAGGCCACCAAGGGTCAAGCTCAGGTATCAGTGATAGCAGCGACAAGCTAGGCCAGCCAGTCCTCAGGCCCCCAGGTGGCACATGTGGGTGGTTGTCAGCAGCAGTTGGCTCATTGTTCCCATCCTAAGGCCTTACACTTTTATGCATGGATGTTGTTTGCAGGGCAAGTCAATCCCCAGGTCCCTGGACAGCATACTGAGCTTGTGGCAGTGGACATGACATGGTGGGCCATCCTCAGGCCCCCTGACAATGTGTATGGGCACCTGGTTGCCAGGCAAGGTGGGTTGATCCTGACTTCCCTGGATGGCGGCATGCTTGGGTATCTGCAGTGGTGGGAATGGCGGGCCTGTTGTCAGGCCTCCTGATGGTGTGTTTGTGTGCCAGTGGTGGCATGCAGGGGTGGGCAATACTCATGTCCCCTGGCAGTGCATTCAGGTGCTGGTGGCAGTGGTAGTGGTCAGAGTGGACAGAGGGGAGTGGGTTTCCCCAGGCTTCCTGATGGTGTACATGAGCAGCAGGCAGGGTCAGTTGATCCTCAGGTTCCCCTATGGTGTGTTTTTGCATGGTAGTGGTGGGTGGAGCACAGTGTAGTCTGGTGATGGCTGGGCTCTCAAAATGATGCTATGCTGTAGTCTCTCGGGTCTCATAGGATTGGCTGGGACCCAGTGCAAACTCCTTCTGTGGAATAATAACACTATATGGACTCCAGGCAGCTCCCTAAGTCTCCCTAGTCTCAGGGCCTGTGAGGGCTGAGGGGCCCTAGGATTGCAGGAGTCCAGGGTGGGAACATAGAGAACTAAGGAATGCTTACTTTTTTCCTGGGGAATTTCTCCTGGCTCCCAGCCAGTTCCAGATCCCAGCTGGACTAGCTGCTTCTCTGCCCTGTCCTTTTAGGCCCCACGGGTACCCTGTCTCTCCCTGCTGAATTCTGGTGTTCTCTCTTAGATACTCTGTTCAACCTGTGATTATCTGCTTGCTATTTTAGTCCTTCTTTGTGAAGGCGGTGAGTTCTGGGCACCTCTATTCAGCCTTCTTGAAGCCCTCTTCTTCGAGGATATTATCTCTTTATTATATTTGTTTCAGATATTTTTCCAGGATAATTTTTTAAAATACTCAATTATAGATATTTTAAAACAATAGAGGGAGATTTTACATAGGATTTTATAAAATAACCACTGACATTTTTTATCATGTACCCTTATGCAAAATATTCTCCCCATTTATATTTCTAATAATTACAATACTAAGGACAATGGACCTCTTCATATCTTTGAAGTGAGTATAACTTTATCTCTTAAGTTATCTTAATTTAGAAGAATAAAATAGACAAAATGTTCATATTCATGAGAGTGCCATTTTCCTGAAATGATGTAAGTCACTAGTTTGAGCAAACATGAGTATCAGATTATTTATAGCTATTAATGTGTTCCTGATTCTATTTTGTACATTTCTTATGCTTTGTAAGCTGAAATGTATTTTTCAACCTAATAATGTTAAATTTTAATTATGTGGTTGCTTTTTTGTAGGCTGTCAGATACAACTGCATTAGAATAGATAAACAACCAGTATACAATGTAGAGGTAAGGGGCTTGGAGTAGGGTGGTAATCAGGGCAAAAAAGAAGCGTCGTATTTTGTTATTATTAGTTATTTTTATTTAAAGGCATGTGTTATCTGTACAAGAAAGCTTCCTATAAAATTTGGAATATAGTTTCTGTAATCAAAAAGGAAAAAGAAATGTTCTGTCAAAACTGAAAAAAAAAGTTTTCCATACAGTAGTAAAAACTGATCACAAGTATTAAAAACTTACCTTGTGGTTATGCATGTGAAATATGTATCCCTATTATCACATTTCAGAACTTTCCTCATTACTACTTTTAGATTAGAATTTTTTAGTATGATATTTACAAAAATATATTATTTCCTTTATATTATTATTCTCTTAAAATTGATTTTTTTATTCCATGTAATCTTTCAGAGTAGTTTTGATTCTCAGCTTATTCAAAGTAGTTGCTTTTATTGTTAAAAAATATTTTGGCTAAATGAATTTTATATAACTCTCAGTTATATAAATATGCATTCTCAGAATGATTTTGTTATTCTCTAACAATTGCTACTTTTTCCAAATATTGATTGTGTTTTGTGATATCTTAATATATTTAAGAGATCATAATAGACATAGTTTGTCTTCAAGTTTAAGATAAAACCAAAAAATAATTTTGCACCTAAAGAACTATGTAGTTGTAGCTCTCTGACTGAAGTCTCTTTATCAACCAAACTGCAAATTTCTACTCAAAGTTTTCTTTTAGGGGTAGTATTTCCCCTTACTATTTAAAGGAACAGAAAATAATAACTATGACAATAATTTATATTTTTGCAGTGACTTATTGTTAAAAAAAAATTCATATATGTCATCCTTTTTGAACTATATAACAGCATTGTCAAGTAGTGAGAGCAGGAGTTATCTTCATTTTACAGATGAGAAAATTATAACTCCTTAGTAATTTAAGATTTGATACCAGAATTTCACCTTTCTTTTCTTTGAGTCATAGAATCTTTTCTTTCTTAGGTTAAAAATGCTGAATTTCCCAGAGGTGTGTTAAATTTAATTGAAAGCCTCATAGAAGGACAGTTTTTTAAAGAAGCAATTGAGGAACTTTCCTCTTTGCAAGCACAATACATCCCTCCTGTTTGCCTTCTTCATGCTCTTCTAGAGAATGTTCTACAGGTAAGAGCAGTCTTAAGGGTTTATAATCTTTTTTCAAAGAATGTTGAAATGTGAACATTTTCTCATTTTTTGTATATTTACAGTTTCTCTTTTTAGTGTTTTTTTTTTTTTTCATTTTACCAGGAAATGCAGTACCTGTTTGTTACTACTACTTTTCTGTTTTTTAACTGTATACTAGGTACTACTCTGAGTATTGTAGCTTATTATTTTCTCAAGATTTCTAAGATAGTTTTGTCTTAGGAAAAAGTAATTTTTTTCATGGCAGTAAAGTATCTAATATGAAATTCAGATTACAGTGATCTAGCATGCCATTTCATAAATTGATTCTTTAGCACATTGACAATAAACATTTTAATTTATAGTATACATAGAGCATGAACATACCCTTTAAACTGTGAAAGCCAGTAGGAACAGCTATTCAAAGGTAACTTTTAATCATCTTCTTCATCAAGGTCCTAATTTGAAAACATAGCAGGTATAAGCCATGTCAGACTAATTTTGCATGAGAAATTCCTTTCAGATGACATCTGGGAACTCTTAATCTCACTATAATCATGAAAAGGATAATGGACTTTTTATATAAACTAGTGCTAACAGCTCGGATTACCTAATGTGTAGATACAGTTGTCCCTCAGTAGCATGGGATATGGGTTCCAAGACCCCCGTGGATACTGAAATCCACCCTTGCTTAAGTCCCACAGTCAGTCCGTCAGAACCTGCATCTGTAAGAAAAGTCGGCCCTTCACATTCACAAGTTTTGTGTCCCACAAATACCATATTTTCTTTCCATGTTTGGTTGCAGATGCTGAACCTGTGCATACAAAGGGCCAACTGCATTTATTGAAAAAAAAAATCCACGTATAAGTGGAACCATGTAGTTCAAACCATGTTTCTGAAAGGTCAACTGTACGTATTTAGAGTGTGCCTCTCTCTCAGTTGCTGTATTTAATTAGCTAATCTCCACCTGATCTGCTTTGTCCAAACATATATATTTAACAAGAAAGTTAGGCCAGGATTATCATTCTAGTTTTAGACTGAATTAGCTGGTGAAACTGTACTTTTAGCTATAGTGTTTTATTTGTTTGTTTTTTTTTACATAATAGGATAACATAGATACGTTTTCTGGTCGATACTTTCATATATTGTCAGCTCTTCTTCACCTGCATCCTCCTTGGAAGTCCCCAGCCATGTCACAATATTACTTAGAGTTGTTTCAGTGTCCAACTTGTATGAAAGGAGCGTGGTCTTTAGTAGAAGTGCTTATCAGGTAAGGAATTTCACATGTGAAGATGCTACATTTCTTCTAGTAGTTGTTATGGTATGTATTTTTTTAGAAACTGATGAAAAAAGTTTATTTCTATTTTTACAAAAGTGTATGTGTATTATATTTATTGCAAAACTCTTATAAAAAGGCCAAATCTATATTGGTCATGTTTGTCAATCTGTGTATTAAAAAAACAAAAGTTCAATGAGTGCACGAAATGGATTCACTAGAAAACCAAATTATTTTTTATTAACAAAATTACAAGTTTATACTTTGTTTTAAAATGAAGAAAATTAATTTACTGAACATGCATATCATCAGTTTTGGTCATCAAAAGTATAAACATCTATGACTCTGTATGGTATTTATTTTAGGGCATCAGTTATATTTTTTCAGCTAGAAATTTTGAATTTTGAAACAGAACTTAATGTTTCCCAAATTTATCATCTCTTTCATGCCTTTGCCCATGCTGTCATCCGCCTAGGCCTTCCTTTGTCTTTTGTATGTTGTTGTCTGTAGAAATCCTTCCTTTTTCTTTTTCTTTCTCCCTAACAGAACTTAGGATTTTCCTCTTCCTATTCTGATACCTCTCTGTATCTGATAACACTTATTTGTCTGGGAAGGTCTTTCTTATCATCCAAGTGATGATAAAATGATCAGTTTTAGGAGGTCCATAGTAGTGAGAGAGAATGGACACTTGAGTTGCCAGGCAAAGGGTAGACCTTTGATTAGCTCTTTGAGATCATAAAGATTCATGTAACATCTTGGTTATGATATATTTGAAGTAAGCTAATCACGTAGCTAGCATGCATTTATTCATTTTTTCAACAAATGTTTGAGTACTTACTGGGAGCCAGGCACAATGCTACATTTTAGAGATAAAAAGGTAAATGAAATAACAGTTCCTGCACTTTGAAGGTGACTGATATGTAAATGTAATCCCAGCACAGCAGAACTAGCCAGCATAGGTATAGGATATGAAGAAATATGGTTTATGTGGCTGACATCCTTCTTAATTACCAAATCTATTTCTTCCTTCACTGTCACTGTGTTTAAGAGTTTTCATTGCTTCTTACATAGACTATTGCAATAGCTGCTTTATTGATCTTAATTCTGCTTTTTTTCCTTTAATTTATCTTCTAAAACACCCCAGTATGCTCTTTCCAAAGTGATCTTGTCATTCTCAGATTAAAGTCCTTCATTGACTCGCACATCACCTGTGAAGACAGTTCAAATTCCTTAGCAAAACATGTAAGACCCTTCATGATTTAACCCCTCTATATGTCTCTGTTCTCGTCTACATCACTTTCCCCCATGTGCCCAATGACTATTTTTTATTTCCTATCTCTTTGTTCTTAGGTTCTCTCTCCCTCTCTCCCTCTCCATCTCTCTCTCTCTCCCCATCTCCCTCCCTCCCTCTCCCCCCTCTCCTCCCCCCCTCCTCCCCTACCCCCTCCTATTCCTGCCACCTCACAAATATCTGTCCCACCGCCCAACTCCTAATTATCCTTTAAAATGCAACTCAGATGCCACTTTCTAACTCTAGCTCTTTCCTTTGAGTTAGGTTTGTCACTCACATTAGTCTGTGACATCCTTAAGGATAGGTGCTCAGTCTTAAACATCTCTATTGTCAGTGTCTAATATAATGCCTGGAACATAAGAATTGTTTAAAAAATGTTTGGATGAATTAATTGATATGACACGAGAGAGAATTTGGGCAGCTTCAAGTTAGACTTTTTAATAAACAGAAATACCCACGTTTCTTTTCAAAATAATTGGATTCATTGGGGGTTGGAGGTAGGGTACCTAGGGAACTGGCAGGCATGTAAATTAGCTGGGTGATGTTAGTCTCTCTACATTTGTGTATATTTAAATTATTCCATAATACCTGTTGTTTTAAAAAAAAGGAAAGGAAAAAAAACTTTGTGTCAGTTTTCAGACAGACTGAATAACTATATGAGGATGGGGTACCTTGCAGAACAGATTTGAGTATCAAATAAATTGTTAAATTTAATAGCTGCATCTGGGTGCAGTCGTTCATGCCTGTAATCCTAGCAGTCTGGAAGGCCGGGGCGGGAGGATTGCTTTAGGCCAGGAGTATGAGACCAGCATGAGCAAGAGTGGGAACCCATCGCTACTAAAAATAGAAAAATTGGCTAGGTGTCACAGCCTGTGCCTGTAGTCCCAGCTACTTGGAAGGCTAAGGCAGAAGGATCCCTTGAGCCCAGGAGTTTGAGGTTGTAGTAAGCTATGGTGATACCACCGCACGCTACCCAGGGCTGCAGAGTGAGACTTTGTTTCACAAAAAAAGAAATTGAACTTCACTCCCTATTTTTAAAAAATCTTTTTAAATTATTAAAAAAATAAGTTTAATGGCTGCTATGGACTGTCTTAACCTGATAATGTGGTATTCAAAAAGAAGACAGATTAAGTGGAGACAGGTAGAAAGCTACAAGTACATTGTTTATATAATTGATAAGAAAGTTGGGAGATTGTAATAAATATTGTTACCTAGAATCTATCTCTGTAAGTCTTAGAGTTCTGAGTAGTCTTGTGTTTTATTTAAAAATATACTGTAGAACTGTGCTGTCTGACCCAGTAGCCACTAGCCACATGTAACAATTTTTATTTAGTGATGTGATCATAGCTCACTGCAACCTCAAACTCCTGGATTCAAGCAATCCTTCCACCTCAGCTTCCCAAGTAGCTAGGACTACAGGCACGTGCCACCATGGGCGGCTAAGTTTTTTTTTATTTTTTGTAGAGACAGGGTCTTGCTGTGTGCCTAGGCTGGTCTCACACTCCTGACCTAGAGTGCCTCCCAAAGCACTGGGATTACAGGCATGAGCCACTGCTCCTAGCCTATTTATATTTAATTTTTTAAGATTAAGTAATTAAAAGTTCAGGTCCTCAGGTGCACAAGCCACCTTTCAGATATCCAGTAAAGCATATCTATTATCATAGAAAATTCTATTGGAATGACTGCTATCGAAGATGGAAACAGAATAAAATACTGAATCTCAAGTAGCCCTAAATAACCTTCATTTGCTAAATAATAAAAAAGAAAATAATCTTGGATAAGAAAGAGAAGGATTGTGGCAAATACAGTTTGAGAGCTTAACTGGTGATTTGGATCAAAAGTACTTAATGAAATTCATAATTTGTTCTTATCAGTGAAATAGAGTACAAAGGGAGAGTACTCAATAGTTGTTCAATACTTTGATCATTGAAAAATAGAGAAATTAGATCTATATTATTAAGAATTGAAGAGTCATGAGTTATTTGACATTGTTTAATTTTTAAGGGAAGAAAATATATTTTAACAAAATTTCATTGAACTTGCTTTATATTTTGTTGAAAAAAATCTTAATTCCAACAGTATTCTAAAAAAATACTTTGTTCACAAATCACTCAGTGAATTCGTTGTATGTTATAGATTGTCGGGTTTATGTTTTTCAGGTCTTGCCTTTTCAATGAAAATTTTTGTCATCAAATTTCAGAAAATATTATTGGCTCTAAGGTGCTCCACCTGACGCTGCTCAAGTTTTTCTTTAATTTAATTGAAAGTGAAGTACGGCATCTGAGTCAAAAGTAAGTTTTAATCACAAAAAAAAATATTTCTATAATTCTACTGTTTTATGTACCATTTCTGTAATCATTTATATACATATTTCTAAAAAGTCACCTCGTTTTTATTCTAAAGTAGGTTTATTTTTAAAATATATAGCCAGACACATTTTTCAGTGGCAGCGCCCTTTTTTTGTTTTCCTGAGTTCACGTTTTTATTTTTCGTTCTACATTTTGATAGGTTAGAGTGTTTTCATTTTCTTAAATTTAGATTTTTTTAATTGTTTAGTAATTGAATGCTTGAGTAAAAAGCTACACTAGTTTTAAACACTGAATCTATAATGTGATAAATTTTTTTCGTTCTCTAAAACTTAGATTACTGTGTGTACATTGTTGGTAATTTTATTAAACTGAGGCCCTTTTTATATTTTGTCCCTCATTATAGTTATGTTATAATCTTTATATATGATGACCTTTCTGTATGCAAAAATTGCTGGCATTTTTTTTTTTTTTGACAAAAGGCATGCCTAATAACTGTCATGATCAAGGTGGCATAAAGTATACTTTTTGTTCATATTTTTATTAGGTTGTATGACTGGTCAGATTCTAAGAGTCTAAAAATAACAGGAAAGGCAATTCTTCTTGAAATCTTTTGGTCAGGAAGTGAAACCTCTGGGCTTTTGACCAAACCAGTAAATATGCTTTTGGAATGGACTATATATTCTCACAAGGAAAAATGCAAGTCTAATGATGTAAGTAGGATTAATTTACAGATGAGTAATGGTCTATGGAAAAAGGGCTTTGAATTTTATACCATTTCTTCTTCCCTTTGTTCTTTGAGTTACTTGGAAAAAAATTAAAATGTACCCAAATGTGTCATTGTTTTCTGAATTTAGTTGTAAGGTAAAAGGTCCTTGAAGACTAGTTGCTTTACCATCTCACATTTGGATGCAGTAGCTAGGTACAGTTATGTATGATCATTACTGCTAATAAATCTCTAGTTACTTAACCATTCTAGATTTTTTACTTTTGTACCTTTTGATTTATAAGGAACTTATGATTAAAAAAATTGATTCAATCCTTATATTTGTAAGGGGTACTACTAATAAAAAATTTTGCTTGTTTTGAAAACTACCTCTGCCTTTCTGCGTGTTAAGAATTATTATCTGAAATATTTCTTTATAAGTAGATTTTACCTGTCATTAGAAATGTTAACATGATGATTTTAGTGTATTATCTATCTGAAAGGTAATTGGGAAAATTAAATACAGTAAAACATGTAAAGCACATAGCAACGCGGCACATTTTGGGTGCATAATAAACATTAGTCACCTTCCCTTTCTCCTTTTCAAAATGATCTGGGCTTTTATTGTCTACTTGTGTTCTATGATTAATTTCCGCTCTTCTCTTTTAAATTCTTATATTAATACTTTCTCTTCTACCTTGAATGTTTGGATCTTTTTTCCTAATACATGCACTAAAATATTAATTACCTTTGGAGTACAATTTGAGATTCCTTCCACAGGTTTGATACTTCAGGGTTCTCATACTGTCATTTTCAAAGTGTTTTTTACTGTCAGTTTTGATATCCCCTTTGATCCAAAGGATATTTTAAAACGATGTTTTAAAATTTCTAAGTGGATAAGTTTTTGTTATTGTTAATAGGTTTTGTTTGTTTGGCTCTGCTTTTTTTTTGTTAATTTCTAATAAGGAATTATAGTTAAAGAATATACCCTATATGATTTCTGCTTTCTGAAATTTATCAAACTTTTCTTTTTGGCCCCTTATAAGATTTGGGGCCAGAATGTGTTTATTTTGTTACAGTGTTGTAACAATACAGAAAGTTGTTTATAGTGTTCTGTAATAACCTATTAGATCAAACTTTATAATTGTTTTAATTAACTCTTCAGAATCTACTTTGTGGATTTGGTCATGTAACAGTTTCTACTTTATGTATGTTAATGTTCTTTTATTATTCATAATCCACATCTCATAACTTCTAGTTATGATGCTGTAACTGCTAATTAGGTAATATTTTCTTCAGGGGCAGTAAACATAGTTTGGGGTAGAGAGCTCTGGTATCAAACTGCCGTAAAGTCTCTTCTATCCTAAGAAAAATTCTTATGTAATTTCTCTTCAAATATTTCCTCAGATCCATTTTCTCTCCTCTACTTTTTAAATTCCAGTTAAACTTCTGTTATACCTCTTCTAAATATTCTGTGTTTTTTACCTTGTCATCTTTCTCTCTATATATATATATGTTTTTCTATACTTACAGCATTCTGGATAGAGTCTTTTCACCAAATTTTTAGTTGACCAGTTCACTTTCAGCTGTGTTCAATATATTTCAGCTGTGTCCAATATAACATGACCATTGCATTTTAAATTTTTATATTTTTTCCAGTTCTAGACTTTTTTACTTCCAAACTGCTATGACATGTTTTTATGGTTTCTAGTACCCTACAAAACTTTCAAGGTTTTCTTTTGCCTTTGAATGTGGCAATAACATTTATTTTATAGGCTATGTCTATTATTCCATATCTGAAGTATTGTGGGTCTGTTTCTATTATTGTTTCTGCTGTGTTTTCCTTTTTGTGTTTTTTATTTTCTCTTGCATCTTTTCTTTTCTCTTGCAAGCTAGTTATCATTCACCATGTGCTATAAATTGTATTTGAAAAATTATGTGCAGAAACAATTTTTATCAAAGACCAAAGTATCTTCCTCCAGAGAGAATTTCTGTTTAACTTCTGCCAAGTGCCTGGGTGCACTACCAGTCAAGGACTACTCTAATCTAGTGTCTACATTTGAGGGATCCTAGGTAGTGCAAATGAAGTAAAGGGCTACATGTACATGTAAATTTGCTTCTGATTTACTCTGGGTCTCACCCTATTAGGGAATAGGCCTTGCTTAGGCATGACTTTTTTTTACCCTCTTTTTCCCTAAGCTCTGAAAACAGCAGTTCCATATCTCAGCTCTTTCCCTAAAATCAACAAAATAATCAGGACAAAAATCAGCCAGCTTTGAGTGCCTCACTTGGCTTTTACCTTTTCCTAGATCTTTGCCTAGCAATTCCTTGTAACTTACTGTCTCATTTTCAGAGGATGTTTGCATGTCATCCAACATTTTTAGTTGTGGTTTTCTTCTATAAGAGGAATTACCTAGCTTCCATTACCAGAAACAGAAGTTCTTGCTGGGTTTAAAAAACTCTATTTAGCAGGTGTCTGAGGCGTGCTTCCAAAAAGAAAATTCTTTTGAGGACACTAATATTTTTTCTAAATCAGCATTAAAAAGGAAAGATTGCTCCTGAGTATAGCTAAACTATTTTGTGATCAAGTAATTTTATTATGTGACAGTAACCAGCTTACTAGGCACTTTCTCATACATATATCTGATTTTAAAAGTATGATTTTGCAAATGTATAGAAATTGAAAATATTCTACTGATACAGAATTACTATCTACACCTCATTGCCAATTGAGTATAGTACTTGTAAGCTAAAGCTGATAGTATCTGTATAAATTATCATCTGCCTTTTTATTTACTTTTTATGCATGAGAATCATTAAGGATAGAAAATATTCATTATAAAACATTTCTTTTTTCATTTATTTGATTACATAAATGAAATTGCTCATTTATAACTGAAAACAATAATAAAACTGTTTTCACAATTTTACCATGTCTTCAATGGATTACCGTAGATAAGAAATTACTCAAGAAGCACTGGTGTAAATAGTAACAGATTTATACATATTTAACTTGAAGATTTTTGTTCAAACTTATAAATAAAAGCAACATATTTGTGAAGCAATCTGCAGTAAATTGTAGCATCAGTTGTAAAATGAGAGCTGGTTTTGAATTTTGCAGATTAATATTTTATTTAAACATTTGAATTGCTTAAATTCATATAAAACTGCCTTTTTTATTGTATTACCTTGCTGTTAGAATTCATTCTTGTACTTAATTAAATCTTTTTGGCAGTTTCCAGTTTCAAGAATTCCATGCATGTTCACAGACATCATTTTCTGTACTGTAAAGCATTTGTTTCTTGATTTGCTGAGTTGAAGCATTCAATTTAAGTCATTAGCTAAACAGAAGTCCTCAGTTTATGCTAATATTGTTTTGTCACAGTGTCAATCAGCAAGTATTGCAGAGTGACACAATGGCAATGAATTTCATTGTCATTAATCTGAGAAAGCTTTGGGCTTTCCTTGGCAAAGAGCAGAGGTGGGCTGTGTCAGGGTTATGTAGGAGGTATAAATTTTACTAGTCCCACTTTTCTTTGAGATGTCCTTAAGTGCTATTTAAAGATAATCCTACAATATAGGTAGAAATGGAAGGTAGTTCATATTTAAAGATGAGAAAATTGAGGCTAAAGAGTTTAAGTAACTTATTCAAGGTGTTACAGCTTGTTAGGGCAAAGCCTTGACTAGAGGCCAAGTCTCCACTGTGACACACTTTCTCATTTTTCAAATGCCAGTGTTTAAAACAAGAAGAGGCACAGTATGTGCATTATGTTTGCATCTTTCCAACAGAGTACTTTGTCATGTACTGCAGTGGGATACTGTGAAAATCTCTAACCTGGGAGTAAAAAGGCTAAGATGCTGGTTTGTTCTACATTACAGATTAGTCAATGTTTAGAAGATCAGCAAGTTTATAAACTGGAGGTTACCTGTACTGGCAGATAATAGAAAACTGTACTGACAGAATGTCTTATAATAGAGTTTAACATATTAGAAAGAAATTCTAAGTTAACTATATGTTATATATGCAAATCATGTCTATCTTTTATTTCTTTATTAATTCCTAGGTTATTCATTCTGTTTTTCCAGCTTTAACAATTATTTCAGTATTTCAAGAAAGCTGTTTCCTTTGATGGTTTATTTGCCATTTTCTTTTTTTGTGTTTTTAAGAGATGGGGTCTCACTATGTTGCCCAGGCTGGAGTGCAGTGGCCATTCACAGGCACTGTGATAGTGTACTGCAACCTTGAACTCCTGGCCTGAAGCAATCCTTCCACCTCAGCCTCCCAAGTAGCTGAGACTACAAGCATGTCCCACTTCGCCCAACTGTTTGTCATTTTCTTACTAGTCCATTTATGAAGCATATATATCCATTCTATTGGAAATATAATAGCATTTTTAAAGTGGCAGTGAGTATAATCCATAGCACAGTCTCTTGGTCCTATGGCTATAGTGAGTATGATAGTGTACTACTATAGAATGTAGCATAAAAGGATCCAAGATCTGAAAATGTTTTTTTATATAAACACTATTATGGATATATGGTATTAATAGTATACATGTTTATACACAAATAAGAATAACTTTGGTAGGATCTTTCTTATCATGGTAAAGAAGCTATAGTCATTCTGTGATATCATGCAAGACATCCTAGCCCTCTCTAAGTGCTTAATAGCATTAATACCAAGGTAAATTTAATATTAAACAATACTAATATTCAATTGTGGTTTCAGGTATATGTATACTTTTTTTTTTTTTTTTTTTTTTTTGAGACAGTGTCTTACTCTGTGCAATGGCCTCATCTTAGCTCACTGCAACCTCAAAACTCCTGGGCTCAAGCGATCCGCTTGCCTCAGCCTCCTGAGTAGCTGGGACTACAGGCACGCACCATCACAACTTGGTCTTGAACTTCTGGCCTAAAGTAATCCTCCCACCTCGATCTCCCAAAGTGTTAGGATTACAGGCCTAAGCCACTGCGCCTGGCTGTGTATGTATATTTGTATAAGAAAAAAGGGAAAATCTTAGCTGGTTGATTTGATTTTATTTTTAATTGATGGAGTAGTGCTGGGTTGTGGTTTTGTAAGAGGCTTCATTCTGTGGGCTAATATCCTTCTTTCCTACCCAGAGTCTTAGAACCTGGAAAGTCTCAAGTGATCCTGATGTACTATACCCTTGAGATGGGGAATACTTTGAGAAAAAATTTACCAATCTCTTGCTTCCTTTCTGAGTACTGTCATTGCTGATATTCAAGTCTACATTATGTTGGAAGGAACATTTTGTGGCATGCATATAGACAATCAATTGGCTAGTTTAAATATATATTTTCACTATTCTGTTTTATATTCTCTTGATAACTTGAACAGTGAGAAGTGAAGATTAACTTGCTCAGAGTGATCATCTACATGTTGAATTTACAAAGAACGGTGTTGATTTCCTATTAGATAAGGAATGATGTCCTAATGAAATACTGTGTATACCTATAAGAAACAGGTTTGCTGAGTGCAGGAGAAGCAAATTCAGTTGTCAATAAGGGTTGAAAGTACTAGGAATTTCTTTGTCACTCATCCCATATTGGGCATATAATGGCAGAACATGGTAGTTATAATCTATTTGGATTCTGTAACAGTTATTAAATCTCTTCACATGCCTTCTACCCAACTGTTAATTTAGTGATTTTTTTCCACATATCCAACAACAAATAATAAGAATATAGGAATTTCAACTGATTTTAATGTTGTTTTGAAAAACTGTTTATATTTAAATCAAAGGTGTTTTTAGAATATTATTCTCACACCTCTTTATTTTCATAGTTTATACTGAACTTTATGGATTAGAAAAATATTTTTAGGCAGGGTGCGATAGCTCACACCTGTAATCCTAACACACTTGGGGAGGCTGGGGCAGCCAGGATCACTTGAGGCCAGGAGTTCAAGACCAGCCTGAACAACACAATAAGACTCCTGTCTCTACAAAAAGTAAAAATTAGCCAGACATGGTGGTGTGCACCTGTAGTCCCAGCTACTCAGGAGGCTGAGGTAGGAGGATCACCTGAGCCAGGAGTCAGAGTTTGCAGTTAGCTATGATGATGCCACTGCACTCGAGCCCAGGCAACAGGGCAAGACCCTGTCTCAAGAAAAAAAAAAAAAAAAAAAAAAAAAAAACATACCATTGTTCCTGGTGATCAGCAGTTAGGAAAAAAAATAAGTTAATAGAAAAATATTTTTAAACACTATGGTAAAGCATACTTATTGTAAGTAAGATCTGTATGCTTGCTATATTTTTTATAGAAAATAATTATAGAAGTATTATAAAACAGTATTCGTTTAAAACTGTTATACATGTCTAAATTAGGTAATGAGTATTTGATATAATTTAATAATTAAAATTTGAGTCAATCTGTTTTCTTGTAACAAATGGACAATCTTGTTTACTAAAACTTTTATTCATTGTGTGTCTCGAGTCTTTTTCTGGAAAATGCCATTTAGAGAAATGTAAAGAACATATAAACAGTATGGGTAGAAAGTCTGTCTTCTTTCATAGTCATATATTGTTAAAAACCCACAGAAACCAGGTATTTCCTCATTTTAATGGAATTATTGCTTGACTAAAGCACTTGACGGCATTAGGTGAAATTATTTTAAAAATTTGTTCTAAACTATTCATTTGGAGGGGGTGTGTGTGTGTGTGCACGCACATGCGTGTAGAGAGAGTGAATGGAGAAGAGAAGGTATAGTTTGCTAGGGTTAAGAATACCTTTTGTCATTAGCAAACCTTGTATTTTTAAGTAGCTGAGTTTTTCCTCTCAACAAATACTCAAAATAACACTGATAGAAATCCTATATTTTAGTAATATTTTTTCCATCTTACTGTTAGGTCTTCAAACATGAACTGGCTTACTTACTGACTGGAATTCTTGGAGCGGCAATAGATTATTGGATTTTCCTCGGACTTAAGATGGGTAGAAATGTGATGCGACACATGTCTGATGACTTAGGAAGTTATATTTCTCTTTCATGTGATGGTAAGTGTGTCTATGTTTCGTTTTTCCTAGACCAATCCTGGAAAGTAGTTTTGAATTTCTTTTAAGCAATCTGTAATTTTTAACGTATGTTCATATGAAGTTTTCCTTAAATTAGTTATGGATACATACGCAGATACAGAGACACTATAAAAAAGAAGATAAAAGTAACCATGATGCTCCTACACAGATAACCACTGTTAACTTTTTAGTGTCTTTCTGGTGTTTCTAAGCATTTTTATATAGTTAAGCTCATACTGTATGTGTAATTTTGTGTTCTCATTTTCTTCTAAACATTGCAAGAGTCTTCCTCCCACATACATTATTTATTATTCACATATATTTTGCTGATTTCATAAAAATTAAATATTAGATGATAGTACAGAAAATACTATCTGGAATTGAGTTATATGTTTATATATAATATTATGTTTTCCTTAATCCTACAGTTAAGAATTATAATTAGACCGTCTTTTACAAATAAATATTTGACTAGACAAATTTAAAATCAGTTTATTTCCTTTTCATTGGAGAGATAGGTTCACTTTTTTATGTACAGTTTTTAGAATCTTACATGTTAAGAGCTATTTTCAGTACCTTTAACACGCTAATCATTCAAGCTGAATAGAAAGTATTATCAATTTCTGGTCTTATGTATGCCATGTGAACAGTTCCCAGGTCTTTTCCTGCATGAACACTTAACATCATTAAAAAATGAAATTCACTGAATCAGAACACTTATGTTATAAAGCCACTTGTATTAAAAATTTGGATTATATCCCTGGTTAAAACATTTTCCCTATTTACCTATTGATGTGTAATTTTTCTTATTATAACATAAAAAGCTATTACTATTTTTTTCCACTGCATCTGGTGCTCTAACAAGAAATGAGCATGGATGAAGCAAATAGAAGTAATTTATAGTCATAATTTTCTCACTCTTCCTCTTTCCCCATTATCTACTTTAATTTTAAAATTTCCCCTAAAATAAGTGTGGTAAAGAGTAAGTATTATTTAAGCAATGTGATGACAGAACTCATTTTTACAGTGTTCACCTTGGAAAAATTCTATTCATCTCCTTTGGGTCTCCAGACTGAGAGAGGTTTCCATAAGACCTATGTACATTCCCAAACTTCATAGCCAGTTTAAGAAGAATCTGCCTGCCTGCCTTCCTTTCTTCCTTTATTTATTTCTGTAATCCTAAATTTCTGAAATGAACACATTTTTAAACCAAGTGAGTTTTTTGTGGTCTTCAAATATGAAAGATGATTTTCCTATACTTAATTGTCAACATTTTACACTGCCAAATAAATATTCTATTTTGTTACACGTGTTTCAGTGCATCTGGATTTTATATAAAGAAAAAGTTCTTGAATATGCTGTCAATCACTTTGATACTTTGAAGAGAGATTCCAGAATAGGAATTCAGGTTATAACTGGGTTCAGGATTTATTCAGTGATGCCCTCTGCAAAGAGAGGTCTCTTTTTATACTATCTAAGTTAGAAGATTTTTATCTTATTTCTTTTTTTCTTTTTCATTGAGCTGAGGGGGTGATTACTGTTCCTTTTGTGGACTAGCTGTCCTTTGTTGC
>RJWJ010013757.1:0-39319 GCA_004363605.1 Indri indri | reverse complement strand
ACTACAGGCATGTGCCACCATGCCCGGCTAATTTTTTCTATATATATTTTTAGCTGTCCAATTAATTTCTTTCTATTTTTGGTAGAGACAGGGTCTCGTTCTTGCTCAGGCTGGTCTCGAACTCCCGAGCTCAGGACGATCCACCCGCCTTGGCCTCCCAGAGTGCTAGGATTACAGGCGTGAGCTACCGCGCCCGGCCCTTGAAGTGACTACTTTTTAAAAATAAGTCACTTTAAAGAAAAAAATTGCCAGCAGTCTAGGGAGTAAAAATCACTGCTGGCTGGTCGAGATGGCTCACGCCTGTAATCCTAGTGCTCTGGGAGGCCAAGGTGGGAGGATTGCTTGAGCTTAGGAGTTGGAGACCAGCCTGAGCAAGAGTGAGACCCCATCTCTACTAAAAATAGAAAAATTAGCCAGGTGTCATGGCACATGCCTGTAGTCTCAGCTACTCGGGAGGCTGAGGCAGGAAGATCGCTTGAGCCCAGGAGTTTGAGGTTGCAGTGAGCTATGATGATGCCACTGCACTCCAGCCTGGGTGACAGAGCCAGACTCTATCTCCTAAAACAAAACAAAACAAAACAAAACAAAACAAAACAAAACAAAACAAAACAAAACAAATCACTGTTGTCCTGCCTCTCCTTGCCCTCTAGGAGTCCCTGTGGAGTCTTCCCCTGAGAAGCTGTGAAGCACTCCCTTCCTTCCTTGGCCCAGGCTGCCTGCCCACAGCCTCTCCTTACAGCAGCCAGCAGCTCAGGGCCCTACCCACCCGATGGGAGCCACAGCCTGGCTCTTGGCTGTGTAGGGCTGCCCGTTATGGAGCAGATTGCCCAGGGAGGAGGTGAGGCCCATCATTGCAGGGGGTGTACAGCAGGATTGGGTACCCCCTGCAAATTGGGGATGAGACTGGAGAATCCTTTCCAGAATGTGGACACCACCCCCTTCCACACTCACCTCCTCTCCCTCCTGTCTCAGCTGGCTGGCCCTGACCAGGGGATACTTTGGGCCCCCAGTGCCCCACTTGGACACCCTTCACAGCCTTCTGACAGCACCCTTCCCTCCCTGACCAGCTGGAGGGCCTTCTGACCCCTCCACTTGCCTGCTGACATGGAAGTCTGGCCCCTCCCTCTTGGAGCCTCAGTTTCCCCATCTATACATTGTCTGTGATTCTGTTCCAAGCTGCGCAGCTGGCCAGCCCCTGCAAAGTGCCTCAGTTTCTCCTGGGGCATATTTTAATACCCCTTTCCTCACTGGGGCTATTGTACCATCTTCCAGCTGAGGTTCTGAGGGGTTGGGGAACTTGCCCAAGGATAGGGCCACCTGTCACAGGCTAGCAGAAGGTCAGAGGTCAGGCCACCAAGGAGACCCAGCAGGATGCGCCTTCCGAAGGAGGGGGTGGGGATTGAGAGTAATGAAACCCGACTCCTCTCAGACTCTCACCAGGTTTAAGGCTTTGGATGTCCACCACACAACAGGGAAACTGAGGCCCAGAGCGGCCCCGGCTGGCCAGGGTCACCCAGCACCCGGCCTGCGAGGACAGCATCTTGGCCCACCCCGGGACAGGACCCTGTCTCCGGCCCGACCCAGCGGGCCAGCCCCTCCCCGTCCACCTCCCCCACCCTGGCCCTGGCCGCTGGGAGAGTTTAGAACAAAAGGCGGCGGGGGGCGGGGCCGGGGCGGGGCGGAGGCTATAAGGGGCGGCGGCCCGGCGCGGCCCAGCAGGCCCAGCAGCCCCGGGGCGGATGGCTCGGGCCGCCGGGCTCCGCGGCGCGGCCCCACGCGCCCTCCTGCTCCCGCTGCTGCTGCTGCTGCTGCTCCTGCCGCCGCCGCTGTTGGCCCGGGCCTGGCCGCCGGTGAGTGCCCGCCAGCCGCTCCTCGCCGAGGGGGCGCCGGGCACGCGGGCTGGGCCCAGCCGGCCGATCCGGACCCACGAGGGCGCCCCGGGTGGCCTGATGCGGCCGGTACCAGAAACGCTTTCTGGTTCCCTGTGGGTGTGATAGATAGTGAGCTTCCCGTCCCTGGAAGTGTGCAAAGAGAGCCCGCGCCGGGATGGCTGGGACTGGTGAGCAGAACTCCACACTGGACTCACGCCCCCTCCCAGCGCAGGGACCTGCCCCTCGCGCCCCAGTCGCGGATGCCGGGGTGCATGTTGGGTGAGGTAGCAGAGGGAGTGGTTAGGGCCCCCTATTCATCGCAGGGAGCTCCCAGGCGGGCGTCAGCCAGCAGGTGTGTGGCCGCAGTGAGCGCACCTCCAGGTGGCAGTGGGACGGGGGATAAAGGAAGCGCCAGGGAGGGCAGTGCCGCGCTGGGGGCATAGGGCCTGAGCCTGCGGGAGACGCTGCCCCCTGCGCACCTGCCCGCAGGAAGTTTGGGAGGCTCGGAGCCAGGACAGCGCGAGTATGAGACGGCATGAGTGCAGCGTGTGTGACCAAGAGGTGGGTGTCAGAGAGAAGGGGGAGCTGAGAGTGGGTGGCTGAGACCCTCAGAGGGCAAAAGGGTGGGGAGAGAAATGGAAAGAGCACACACTGTCCGAAGTGTGTGCTCCGAAGTGGAGAAGAAAGTCCAGGTAAGAGAGAGCGCAGAGTGAGGAAAGGAGGGACTGCCAGCGGGTATGTGTGACAGCCTGTGTGTGTCCCAAAGTCTGCACCTTCCCTTGAGCTGGGCTTCAAGCCACCAGTCACAGGGGTGACCAGGCAGGGCCTGGTGCCTGGGCCACTCTGCCCTGCAACCAAGGTGTCCAGCTGGCTCAGGCAGGGATGGGAGCAGAGGGGGTGACAGGCTGGAGTCCTGGAACTGGTGCGGTGAAGAGGGAGGCCTGGCCAGGCTGGGGCCCTCTGTCCAGACACACCGGCTCTGCCCTGGCCAGCCTCATCCTGTGCTGGCGGTGTGAGCAGGAGGGGTTGGGATGGGTGGGGTAGAGTGTATGGCGTGGGGATCACCTTAGTCTGGAGGCCCTGCTTCTTCCCAGCCCCTCTTCGTCCCCTAGAACCTGGGACAGAGTAAGGAATCAATCACCCTGGGTAGCTGTTGACCCCACAGGTGTGGGACTTGGAGAGATCTGTGTTTGAACCATGTGACCTGAGTGAGCCTTCTTACGCCTCAGAACCTCACCTGCTCCATCTGCAATGGGGGGTGAGAGGGGTGACAATACCTGCTGGGCACTGAGGATGAAAGGAGGTGATGCCAGGCACACTGGAGATACTCTGTCACCTGGAGCTGCCACTTTGATGCTTGTGCAGGGTCAGCGTTGGGGCTGGGAGCCAGCATAGGGTGGGGTCTGAGCTGAGCTGTTGTCTGTCACTCTGCAGACACACAGGGAGCACTTGGGGCCACCTCTGATGTGTTTATCCCTAGGTTGCTGTCAGCAGGGCCAGGAGAGCTCTGTAAATATTTATCCATCCCAGTTCCCAGTTTTCAGGGTTGATGAAAGCCCCGAAGTCCAGAGGGACAAAGCTGCCTCCCCTCCTGGAGGCCACAGGGGAGGGGAGGGAGGGGGGTGTTTACTTGGGGGAGAAGGTAAACCTGCTTCCCAACTGGCTGTGTGACTTGGGCAGGTTGCTTGACCTCTCTGGGCCTCAGAGGCACAGGATGCTGCACAGAACAGCGTGGTGATGCTCCCGTGCTCCTCACAGCCTGACCAAGTGCCCTCTGTTTAGACTCACCTCTGAACAGCAGAAGGCACAGCTCTGATTAATTATCCCATTGGACAGATAGCAACTGAGGCCCAGAGAGAGGCACAACTAGCCTGGCCTTACCCGGTGGTTTCCTAGCCTGGGGTCCTCCTTATGTCCCCTCTGTCTGCTGCTGCCTGTTTTCTGGGTTGGAAGTTGACGCAGAGGCTGCCCCTGAGTCTCCGAGCTCCGCCAGGAGACTGGGTCCGTGGAGAAATTCCTTGTCTGAGGCTGTGGTTTGGTGCCTGCCAGAGGAGGGCAGGGCTGGGCCGGCCAGGCACCCACCACAGGGCAGGCGGAGGGCGGCTGCTGGCCCAGGAGGGAATGCACTGCGAGCAGAAACACTCCTCAGGAATGTGGGTTTTGGAGGTAAGCCAAGAGCGGGCTGGGGGTTGCGGTAGGGGAAGGCTCCAGAGCGGGAGGCATGGAGCCCCAGGTCTAGGCCCTGCTCTTCCCTGACCTGCTGTGTGACCCTGGGCAAAGTCCTTGACCTCTCTGGGCTTTGTTTCATCCTCTGCAAAATGGGAGGATGCCTGCTCCCCAAGGCTGCAGATGAGGCCAGGAGTGGGCTGTGCCCCAACCTCACCTCACTGAATCTCGTATTCCTGGGAGCACCGAGCATACCCATCTTAGGAATCGGCAGCTGCCTCATGCCAGGCCTTGCAGCGAGGGCATCTGGCCCCAACCAGAGAGGACTCTAAAAGATGAAGCGTGGGAGGTCAGCGAGGCGGGGAGTGTGTGTCCCATCCGGTGATGGGGAACTGAGGCCAAGAGCTGGAAAATGATGGGATCAAAGGGAAAAAAAAAATCACACCTGCTGGAGCCCTGGATTCCAGCATGTCCTGCTCACTCACACTCTAAGGTCAATGAACGGGACGTGACGAGGGAGCAAGGGACCTCTGCCCTGCCGGGAGAACCTGCACATGGAGCTTTTCTTCTCTGCGCCTGGGAGCTCCCTTCCAACTGCGACTTCTGTTCTACCATTGTAGTCTGGAGATTTTGAGGGGGAGCCGGAGGTGCCACAGAGGCTTTGGCAAGGGGAGGGGAGGCCTACCGTGCAAGGAGCAGGGCAGGTAAGAGGCACTTCTCTGCCAGAGGCTGCAGCAGGCGTTACAGAAGGATGTCATGCAGCCCTGAGCTGTGGCATCACCCCCATTTGACAGATGGGGAAGTTGAGGCTAAGAGAGGACAGTGACATGTCCAGAGTCACCATGGTGTAGAACTAGGCCTTCTGAACTGCAGAGCTTGGCTCTTTTTCCTGCACTGAGAGGGCCAGGATCCAGAAGTCTGGGCATGGACTTGGTGCCTCGTGGGAAAGGAGAGGAAGGGACAGTGGAGGGTGTGTGGGGTGTGCCCATGGCTCCATGGGTGTCCCACCATGGCTAGCTGCGCAGCCTCACTGAGGGCAGAGGCAGAGGCCACCGGCATAAGCATAGCCGGCCCGTGGGACTCTGGGCGGTTTGGGGCTCCCAGATGACAGTGCAGCTCCGCCCTTCCCAGGGAGGGTCCTTATACCCCTGCCAGGGTTAGGGGAAGGAATCTGTTTCTCCTGTAGGTCAAGGGGCAGCGTGGCAGGGAGGAGGGGGCAGGCCCTGTGGCCAGTCCGCAGCCCTGGGGTCCATGTCCTCAGTGTGAAACCTTGGATGTGAATCATGCCTACCCTACTGACCCTGAGTGAGCCTGCCCCCAGAATGCCTGGGAAGCAGCAGGTGCTTAATAATGTCCTGTTCCTTCTCCTCTGTCACTAAGGTGTCACTAAGGAAGGACGACTCAAGCCCTGGAGAGCAGAGCACAGGCAGCAGGGAGTGGGGTGGGCTGTGAGCATAGACAGTCCGCTACCAGAGCAAGTTGCTTATCTTCTCTGGGATCCATTTCCTCATCTGAGAAATGGGGGTGATGACGGTGGCATTGGTGAGAAGTTCCACTGGGGCTAAGAGCATGTCCACAGATGCCAGGGGCCTGGCCTGCAGCGGTGATAAATACTTATTAACAATAAGCCCATGGCCGAGCACGGTGGCTCACGCCTGTAATCCTAGCACTCTGGGAGGCCGAGGCAGATGGATCGTTTGAGCTCAGGAGTTCGAAACCAGCCTGAGCAAGAGCGAGACTCCATCTCTACTGAAAAAATAGAAAGAAATTATCTGGACAACTAAAAATATATAGAAAAAAATCAGGTGGGCATGGTGGTGCATGCCTGTAGTCCCAGCTACTCGGGAGGCTGAGACAGAAGGATCACTTGAGCCTAGGAGTTTGAGGTTGTTGTGAGCTAGGCTGATGCCATGGCACTCTAGCCTGGGCAACAGAGTGAGACTCTGTTTCAAAAAAAAAAACAAAACAATAAGCCCAGAATCGGCTGGAACCACATCCCAGTGGGGCCATGCTGGGCCACGTAACCATGCAACAAGCAAGCTCTGGAAGTGGGGGAAGTGGCTCCAGGGTCTCACACCCTTAATAGTTCCATAGCCCCCATGTTCAGAAGGCCCCTTCCTATTGGGGTGTTCTTGGGAGTTGAGTCCTCAGCTCGGGGATCAGGAGACCTGGGATGCTGACCCTGGGGCATCTGGGGCCTGGGACAGCTGCCAGAGGCTGAGGGTGAGGCGGGACCTGAGCGGCCGGGCTCCTGCCCCAAATATGGCTGTGCCGAGGCTGCGGTTGCCCAGACCAGACAGGTGCTCAGTCTCCCAGCAGACAGCACAGCTCCATCCCTCTCCTCCGGTGCAGGAAGGAGATTTAGCTCTGTGAGGTTCTGAGCCAGGCCTCAGTCTTAGGCCTAGGATGCCAGGGTCCGCTCATGGTCCTGCCACGCCCTTGCTGGGTGACCTCACAGGGTCTCCCACCCTCTCTGAGCTTCTGTTTTTCTCATGCACAAGAACTATGACTTCTACCCTGGGGACTTGCAAAGGGTAGGGGGATGTAGCTTAGGTCAGAATTGCCCTGTGCTCCTGGGGCTTTAGCAGGTGGGCCTGGGTCCTGGTACTGGCTGCCCCCGCCCTCCTGCGTGGCAGGCAGATCACAGATCTAGCTCCCGCTGTGCACTGGCCCTGGTGGGGTGTGAGCAAAACCGCCTGCGGTGGAAGTCAGGCCTCAGTTACCAGGCGCCCTTGCCGGGTGCCGGGCCTGTGCTAAGTGTTCCACACACATCGCCTTGTCTAGTCCTCAGGTGGACACCTGGGGAGCTACCGCCATCCCCACTGGCCAGGTGAGCAGACCAAGGCCACGCTGCAGGGCTGCAGCCTGTCCACGCTGGGGGAGAAGGGGGACATCCTGGGCAGGGGAGATGGCAGAGCCACTCACACGACTGGGGAGGCAGAGCGGGGTGCCCCGGGTGTGCCTGAGCAAAGAAAGGGAGGTGGAAACGAGTTTGTGGAGGGGGCAGTGGGGGGTGAGGCCAGGAGGAACTTGTCTGGTGTTTCCTCGAGAGCATTTTGGGGTCCATTCCTGGGAGGGGGTGTGGAGGATACAGTCAGGGGCTCACAGCCAGTTCACCCCCACCCAGACCTCGCTGGCCTGAGTAGCAGGAGTAGGTCAGTAGGTGACAGGCAGACCAGGGCCCTCTGGGGTGGGTTGGGGAGGCAGCCTGGTGCCTTGGAATGAGGTGTTGGGCTACGAACCCCTGACTGTATTCTCCACACACCCCCAGAAGTGAACCCCAAAACACTCTCGAGGAAACACCAGGGAAGTTCCTCCTGCTCTCCCCCCACCAGCCCCCAGAGTCAGCCCAGTGCCAAAGGGCCCTGCTGTGTGCTGGCGCCCTTCCCTCCGTTTGTCCAGCCACACGGTGGGCCGGGGCTGTGCGTGGTGTGCTGACGGGCCACACCTCTGACCGCAGGCCACGAGGGCCCGAGGCCTGACCAGGCCCTCGCGTTCTCTCTCCTGCCCAGGATGCGCACGGCCGCCGCCCTGTGACGAGGGGGCTGCAGCCTTGGCATGCAGCTCTGCCCAGTAGCCTGGTGCCTGCCCCTGCCACCCAGGAGGCCCCCCGGCCTGCCAGCGGCCCCAGGCCCCCCCGCTGCGGCGTGCCTGACCCACCCGATGGGCTGAGTGCCCGCAACCGGCAGAAGCGGTTCGTGCTGTCTGGTGGGCGCTGGGAGAAGACAGACCTCACCTACAGGTAGGGGCTAGGGGCTGCGCGAGCAGGACTCAAGGGATGCTGTGTCCCCATGTGTGAGCCTGCCACCCTCACAGCTGCTTCTGGAGACACACACCAGGGCCAGATCTGTGTGGCTAATGGGCCTGTGTGCCCACTGACCCCTCTGCCATCCAAGGACACACATGTGAACAAACACCCCCTCACACACACGGATACCCTCCCTCAGCAGGGGGAAGTGGCTCTGTCATCGCCCGAGGACTCTGAGCACATGCTTGGGGACAGGTGTTCAGTCACCTAGGCAGCCTTTACTGGGGACCTATAAGGGCCAGGCCTGGGACTCCACGGTGAAGGAGGCAGACACAGCCCTGTTGTCTCGGAAGGCCATGTCAGCCATGTCACTGCTGGACTAGGGCTTGGTGCCGATGGAGACGGCGGGGAGCAGGGGCAGGCAGGAGCCGGCTCCTCACTGCGTGACCCGGGAGGCTGAGGTCCCACATCCTGCAGGCGGCCACTCAGCCTGGGAGGGAAGAACTGTCTGGTGTCTCATGGTGTTGGAGCTGAGAGTGCAGAGTCCTTGGGGATTTCCTGGGTGGGGACCTTGGATCCAAGAGGGGACTCAAGGGGCCAAGGTCTCCCCATAGTGAGTGGCACTGTCAGGTCTAGAACGTGGGTCCTGGGACTCCTGGCCCTGTGTTCTTTCCACAGAATGCAGACACCTGTACATGCCTAAGTACAGACAAACTCACACAAAGACGTGTCTACATAGCCAGGCAGACTGGTGTGCTACACCCAAGGCCCACAGTGCACCTCGCCGTGTCCCAAGTGTACACGCCCACCAACACTTAGGGGCAACTCCTGACCTCTCGGCCATCAGGGGCTGTCCCTGCCCTGAGGCCCAGGCCCCTCCGCTTCCCCGCAGGATCCTCCGGTTCCCTTGGCAGCTGGTTCGGGAGCAGGTGCGGCAGACAGTGGCAGAGGCCCTGCAGGTATGGAGTGAGGTGACACCACTCACCTTCACTGAGGTGCACGAGGGCCGCGCCGACATCATGATCGACTTCACCAGGTGATCGGCGGCCTGGGATCCCTCAGGGAACAGCCCCGCCTGCCAGCTGTCTCTGACTCTGCCCCCACCTGCCCACAGGTACTGGCATGGGGACAACCTGCCATTTGATGGGCCTGGGGGCATCCTGGCCCATGCCTTCTTCCCTAAGACCCACCGAGAAGGGGATGTACACTTCGACTATGATGAGACCTGGACTGTCGGGGACAACCAGGGTATGGGCTGGGTACCCATTTTCCAGGTGGGGCAAGTGAAGGTCATAGAGAATGGGAACTTGCCAAAGTCCCTGAACTGGGTCTGGAGCATGGGTGTCTTGTGGCAGGAGGTCCAGGGGTCGCTGACCCACCTCCCTTCTCCAGGCACAGACCTGTTGCAGGTGGCAGCCCACGAGTTTGGCCATGTGCTGGGGCTGCAGCACACGACAGCAGCCAAGGCCCTGATGTCCCCTTTCTACACCTTCCGCTACCCACTGAGCCTCAGCCCAGATGACCGCAGGGGCATCCAACACCTATATGGCCAGCCCCGGCCTGCCCCCACCTCCAGGGCTCCAGCGCCAGGTCCCCGGGCTGGGATGGACACTAACGAGATTGCACCGCTGGAGGTGAGGCTTGGGAGGGCGGGAGGTCTGAGGTGGGGCCCTGTGGCTGCAGCGTGTGTCCTCAGCACAGGCTCCTCTCCCCCCAAGCCGGAAGCCCCACCGGACGCCTGTGAGGCCTCCTTCGATGCAGTCTCCACCATTCGGGGCGAGCTCTTCTTTTTCAAGGCGGGCTTCGTGTGGCGGCTGCGCGGGGGCCGGCTGCAGCCTGGCTACCCAGCACTGGCCTCTCGCCACTGGCAGGGACTGCCCAGCCCTGTGGACGCGGCCTTTGAGGATGCCCAGGGCCACATTTGGTTCTTCCAAGGTGAGTGGAGGTGGACGGTCTGCTTGAGGAACTTCCTGGAGCCAGGAATGTCACGCCAAGGGTAGGGATAGACAGACGGATCCCCAGGGACACAGTGGGCAGGGAGAGGGTACCCCAAAGGCTGGAGGCCAAGGAAGAGTGTGGCACACTCCTCGAGCACAGTTGGGAGGCCCCAGAGAAGGCAGCTCTGGAGACGGGAGCAGCGCAGACGGTATTGCGCATCCGGCCACGCACTCGTGCGTCCAGCCCCCAAAGCCACCCCATGGGGCAGGGTGCTAGACATGAGGCCTCTGGGGCTCAGAGGCATCGAAGTGACTCACTGAGGCTGCAGCTTGGGAAAGGCAGAGCAGGGATTTGATCCAGGTCTGTGACCCTGGAGCTGTGATTTCAACCTTCAGCTGGCAGAGTTGAGACCCTGGAGCCTTCCAGGTGCCAGAGACTTCAGAAGCAAAGGTGCGGTGTGGAAACCTGCACGCGGGTTCAGGGCAGCAGGGCCCAGGGAGTGGTCAGCGGGCATTTGTCACAGAGAGCCAAATGCCAGGACAAGGGGCAGGAGCCCAGGCGGCCCTCCGCTGACTACAGTAGCTCCACCCAGTGGTGCTTTACAGAGCCTTCACCCCGGCTCATCCCAGCCGCCTCCCACTTCCCTCTGGGTGCGTGGGGTGCTGAGCAGGCACTATTGGCCCCGATGTTTTATGGACAAGGAAACCGAGGCTGGGAGGGTCTGTGGTGGTGGCAGAGCAGGTCCATGGTGCTGGGCATGGCAGTGGTGGCTTGGCAGCTCCTTGCAGCCTTCCCTCTCCGGCAGGCGCTCAGTACTGGGTATACAACGGTGAGAAGCCAGTCCTGGGCCCCGCACCCCTCTCCGAGCTGGGTCTGGTGGGATCCCCGGTCCATGCCGCCTTGGTCTGGGGTCTCGAGAAGAACAAGATCTACTTCTTCCGAGGAGGGGACTACTGGCGTTTCCATCCCAGCACCCGGCGTGTGGACAGTCCCGTGCCCCGCCGGGCCACCGACTGGCGAGGGGTGCCCTCTGAGATTGATGCTGCCTTCCAGGATGCCAACGGTGCGTTGAAGGTGGGGCGGTTGGTGGGTGGTGGGTGCAGCAGCCGAATCTCCCGCCCAGTGGTGGCTGGGCCTTTGTCCAGCGCCATCTGTCTTCCTCCTGGTGGCCAGGCAGTACTACATCTTGTGTTGCAGATGAAGAGGCTGAGGGCCAGAGAAGTGCAGTCTTGCCCCAGTCCCTTGGGAACAGCCAGGAAAATAATAACCGCTGAGCACCGAGGGCTGACAGTGTCCCAGGCATGGCTCTAAGCTCCTTACAAGTCTCATGCACGTCTCAGAACAGCTGTCTGACCTGTATGAACCCAGTTTCCAGAGGAGCAAACAGAGGCTCAGGCAATGAGGCCTCTAACTGGGGCCACCCAGGTGGACAGTGGCAGAGCCAACACTCTTACCCAGGCGGTCCCTGCTCATAACCACTGAACCACCTGGCCTCCCACAATTGCAAAGGACTAGAGCCAGGTCAGGACTCGCAGTCCAGTGCTCTCTCTCCCCTACATTGGTACCTGCTGGGAGAGTTGTCCTGGGGTGGCCTAAGGCTCTAGGACTCCAGGAAACCCATCTGTAGTCTGGTTGCTGGGTGCAGGAGAGAATGACATGGAGGGCGGTGGGACTTGCTTCCTTGAGAGGTAGGACTTGGGCCACTAAAGTTCCAGGAAGCTGTAAGGCGGGACCAGACCCTGGGGCAGGCGGAAGGGCGTTCTGGAAGGCCAACCTCCGATCCTGCAAGGAACTCAGCAGTAGCCAAACCCTGCCCACCCAGTCCTCCCCCGGGCCTGTCCCCGGGCCTAGTGTCGCCTCACTCAGGCCTGGCCTTCTCTTCTCAGGGTACGCCTACTTCCTGCGCGGTCGCCTCTACTGGAAGTTTGACCCTGTGAAGGTGAAGGCTCTGGAAGGCTTCCCCCGCCGTGTGGGCCCCGACTTCTTTGGCTGTGCTGAGGCTGCCAACACTTTCCTCTGACCATGGCTTGGGTGTCCTCAGGGGTGCTGACCCCTGCCAGGCTAGAGACCTGCAGCCATCTTTGTGGCCGTGGGCACCAGGCATGGGACCAAGCCCATGTCTCCTCAGGGGGGTGGGGTGGGGGTGCAATCACCATGACAACTGCAGGGAGGGCCACGCGGGTCGTGGTCACCTGCCAGCGACCGTCTTGGACTGGGCAGGGAGGCTTTGGTTTTACTTAAGAGGGCGGCCTGGGACTGGCACCGCCCCACCTGCGCAGGTCCCGGTCAAACCCGGCTGCTTTCTGTCTCTCAGGGTAGGACCTTGGCAGGGCTGAGGGAACTGGAGCGTCCTCACTCAATCCTTGCTGTGAGGTTCCTGCCAGGAGCTGGCACTGAAGCAGTGATGCCAGGCCCCCAAGGCCTTCAACCCCAGCTGAGCAACTGGGCCATGGGGCAGGGCCCTCACCCGAGAAGTCAGCTCTGGGTAGGCACTTGCATCTGGCTGTCTTCCTGCTGGTGATGCTGGAGCTCTGTTCCGCAGGATGCAGGCCAAAAGGTCCACAGCCAGCTGGGGGTAGGGGGGTGCTTCTTGCAGGGTGCTTCTCCCAGGCCCTGGAGGCCCCAACATACCTCAATCCTGTCCCAGGCCAGATCCTCCTGAAGCCCTCATCCCAGCACTGCTATCTTCCAAAGCCATGTAAATGTGTGTACAGTGTGTACAAAGCCTTTTTTTTTTTCACTGAGGACTACCATTAAAAACAGTTGTTTTTTACCTGCCTGCCTGGTCTATCTTTGTGACTGCACAGCCGGGTTGGGGAGGCCTGTTGTGGGTCCAGCCCTATCCTGGGAGCCAGGGTCAAAGCCCCCACCCCACCCCAAGCCCCTAGCCCTGCCCCTTGGGGCTGGGCACAATGCTTGGGGCTCCTCCTGCTCCATCCCCCCATCACATCTCATGGACACCTGCAGTGGCTTCTTAACTGGCTCCTTGCTTCCCTCAGTTCATCTTCCAGTGGTGGCCATTTTATCTGATCATGTCACACACCAGCCCCACTGTAAAGTACTGTCACCCTCCATATCTGTGGGTTCCGCGTCTGTGGATTCATCCAACTGTAGAAAATATTTGAGGAAAAAAAAGGAGGTTGTGTCTGTACTGAACATATACAGACTTTTTTCTTTTTATTTCTCAACAATACAGTTTAACTATTTACATAGCATTTACACTGTATTAGGTATTATAAGGAATCCAGAGGTGATTTAAAGTATACAGGAGGATATGTGTAGGTTATATGCAAATATTATACCATTTTGTATCAGGGACTGGAGCATCTGTGGATTTTGTCATACGCAGGAGTCCTGGAACCAATCCCCCATGACACCAAGGGACGACTGTACTTTGGTTTGCCACTGCTGTGGGGACACAGAACAAAACTCATGGTTACCATGGCCCTTCCTAACTCAACCCAGTGTCTCCTTGCCCTGCCCAGCACCACCTGTCTTCGTAGCAACTATCACAGCAGCAATTCCATCCGACTGAACCATGCGGAGCTGTCAGTAGTGGGCTGCCTTTGACTCACTGCATTGTTCAACCGGGTGCCTGGATTGCTTTGATGCTTTCAGTAGTGGTGGTCCCCACTCCTGGCTGTAAGTGCCAAGGGGCAGAGCCACAGGGCAGGGCTGTGCTTATTGCAGGCACAGAGTGCAGAGTTAAGGAGAGAATGGAGAAGGTGTCCCTCCCCTCCAACACTCATCTGATGCACCAGCCACACCAGATACCACCTGGGCCTCTGAATACCACCAGGCCACACCCAGTGTTGTCATTCTGCCCATCCGCACTGCTGCAGGAAGAGCTGTAGGCCTGGAACTGGGGTATCTGTTCCTAGGAGGCCTCTTATCTGCTCAGCTCCACTGCGATTCGGGGCTGGGAAACTGAGGGGCTAGCCTGGGTCATAAAGCTCGCCCAGACCATTCAGGCTTCCAGATGTGGCTCTGTCCTCACGGCCTTCAGGCCTCACTTCGTTTCTTCTTCCCTGGGCTGAGTTCCAGTTCTGGCTGTAAGACTGGGAAAGCCACTGCAAGAGTCAGGGCCTCAGTGGCTATTTTTGTCCGTGAGAAATCTTTCCTCGGTACCACGACTTGAGAGGTAGCCTGGCAGAAGAGAACTGGACGTGGCTCCTTTAAGGGGTCCGCGGGGACGCGCTCGGGCTTTTGTTTGGGCGGCGGCGCGCGCGTCGCGTCAACGCCCGCGCCTGCGCACTGAGGGCGGCCTGGTCGTCGTCTGCGGCGGCGGCTGAAGAGCCTGGCGGAGACACGAGTCACGGCCCGGCCCGCACTTCGCCTCCCGGCCTCGCTTCCCCTCGGTGCGGCGTGCCCCGGCCCCGCCCCAGCATTCCCAGTCCCTCGTGGCCCGGCCCGGGCTACCCGCCTCCACCGCCGTAATGATGATGATGGCGCTGAGCAAGACCTTCGGGCAGAAGCCCGTCAAGTTCCAGCTGGAGGACGATGGCGAGTTCTACATGATCGGCTCCGAGGTAGCCCGCGGCACGTCCTCGCCTTCCCTGGGCCCGGCCCCGCGGGAGCCCCGGGGCGGGTCTGCGCGCCGGGAGCGCGCGTCCCCATTCATCGCGGCGGCGTGCGTGTGCGCGGGGCTGGGACGTATGGGGGCGTGGTCGGGGGCGTGGCCGGGCCGGGCCTCTGGCCCCCGCCCCCACCCCGGTGATCCGGGTTTCCTTGCTTTGTCCGCCGGTCCTCGTGCACCCTGCTGCCAGCACTTGGGGCGCCGCGGGAGGCCATTGGTTCCGCGCTGAGTTGGTACTGCTCCAGCTGGACGCAGAGACGGGATGTTCGGTTAGCCCTTGCGGCGCCTGGGGGCTGCACTAGTGCCCTTGACTCTTTTGAGATGTTGCAGATCTCACGTGCACCCGTCCCCCCAGTGCTGCTTGCGGGGTTCTGAAATCGCTGGTTGGAAGCCCGGGGCTTAATGAGGGCTCACCCCCATTGCATTTGTTGCTTCTGAGGGTGGCAGTGGAGGTATTTTGACCTTTGTTTACCAGTGAAGAAACAGATTGGGAGAAGGATGCTTGCTTGTGGGTCGATAAGGCTCCCAGTGCCCGAGCCAGATCTTTCAGCAGTTCAGCAGCAATTGACACGTTGGATATCTGTACACCGATTCTGAATTATTACAGGGGAAAGATCCTAAGGATCTTTAATCCTTAACTAGAGTAACAGCACTTTGGTGAATCAGCTAAAACCTTGACTGTAGGAAAATCCTAACTGGCCCTTCAATAGGTGTTTGTTCTAAGTGTATTAAGTTCTTGCAAATTGTCTCAAACTAGCCCTTTTTGGTCTAAAGGATCCCCACCTATATTCCTTTTTTAAAAAATTGTGGATACACAGTTAAGATGTGCAAACATCAATCAATAGAGTCTCTCATGAGGAGGTAAGTACCAATCCTGGAGAGCTAAAGCCATTACAAAATGCTGAGAGTTGCCTCTCCTTGTAGCAGTTTTTAGTATTACACTCTAACATTTCATATTTTTTAAACTTTTGGGGTTTTCTTCACAAGTGAGCATAGCGCGAATGAACAAAGCTTCCTGATGGTCACACTGAGGCTTTCAGGGCATCCTGTGATTCCTGTCTTGTGTTAGTTGTGTCAACTTATGAAACCGATGTTGTCGGTAGCATCAGAACTTTAGTGTTTGCATCACATTTTCCACCGATTTTTTTTTTTTGGTAGAGATGGGGGTCTTGCTTTGTTGCCCAGGCTGGTCTTGAACTCCTGGCCTAATACCAACCCCTGGCACCTAGCCTCCCAAAGTGCTGGGATTACAGGTGTGAGCCACCACACCTGGCCGTGTATTCACCAATTTTTAAAAAACAGAAAGGTCAGGATGCAATAAATTCACGTTCACATGATCACTTAAGTACTGCTATTCAAAGAAGGCTGTGCTGGGGAAATGGAGCCAGTGCCTGTCCATCTGCCGCAGCTCAGAATGGTCTCCATCGTCTTGTAGGCACCTACTTAAGTGCAGAATGCAAAAGGCAGTTGGTATGTAATGCTGGGCAGGTTGTTTAAAGAAGCCTTTACCTGATCTAATGGGGGAAAAGTAATCAGTTTGGCCTTGATTCTGAGTGGGTGGTACTTTTGAAAAGAAAGCTTTCATTTATTAGGTGGAGCCAATTGAGAAGCAACACGTGGCCAGCTGGGAAGAACGTCAGGAAGCCTGGGTCCACCCTTGCATCACTTTTCTCATGTGTATAATGAGATGCTTGGACTAGATGGTCTCTAAGATCTTCCCCAAAACACATTTTAGATTCTAGAAAGCTAACTATAGTCTTCTCTTTCAGCCCCTCCACTCCTGGCCCTCCCTGTTGAGTTAGAGCAATAGTTGTGAGACACAGAGAGGCAGTTTGCTTTCTTGGGCCTGGCTTAACAATCATCAGACATTTGGAGTTTAGGGAAGGGTTCGAGATCGGAGAACCAGCTGTTGATATCCAGTAGCTCCTGCGACACTGCTAGATGGATGCCCCCAGCCCCTCTCCCGGTAGAAACAGATACTGTATTCAGAGAGGTGGGCGGCCATAGCAACAGACTCAGTGCCTCCATGAAACATCTATAGAACTGCCTTGGAGGGCGTTTGCAGTTGCTATGAGTGTGTATCAGTGTTCTCTTGCCATATGCAGGCGGCTCTATCCATCAAGCCAGAGTCAAGGAGCTAAGAGAAACCTAACGAATTGCCAAGTCCAGCATCTTCATTTTATATTCAGGAAACCTAGGTCTAGAGAGGGCAAAGGCTGGTTCAGGGAAAAGCCAAGAGCACAAGCCCAGTCTCCTAAGTTCTGAAGGGGCCTTGGGAGGGGTCTAGGAGTCCTAGAGCCCTGCTGGGCCTGCAAGGTAGTCATGGGGGCAGTATTGTCAATTTCTTTTAAAAAACATAATGGAGGCTGGACATGGTGGCTCCTGCCTGTAATCCCAGCACTCTGGGAGGCTGAGGTGGGAGGATCACCTAAGGCCAGGAGTTCAAGACCAGCCTGGGCAACACAGTGAGACTCCTTCTCTACCAAAAAAAAAAAAAAAAAATTAACCCAGGCATGGTGGTACACACCTGTAGTCTCAGCTACTCAGGAGGCCAAGGCAGGAGGATCACTTCAGCCCAGGAGTTCAAGGCTGCAGTGAGCTATGATCACACCACTGCACTCCAGCCTGGGTGACGGGGTGATGGATGGTAATGACACACAAACCACATAACGCTGAGGGGTCTGTGCGCTCTGTGTGGAACATGAGTGTGTTGCTTTGGGTACTTTTCTCTTGTGTGTTCAGCAGCTCTGGTTGTTGATTACATAAGTCTTTCATTAATGGAAAATGCAGAAACATTTTTATTTAATAAATATACTATGCTTGGTAGGTAAAATGGGAAAAATAATAGAAGTGGTCCTTTGTAGGGCGAAGTTCAGAGTTGCTGAGCATTTGACAGATGAGTAGAGACCCAGAAAAAAGGGAAGCGATTCTAGGTCACAGATGGAGCCCGCACCTAGCACCTTGTGCTCTGGCCGCCTCCTGCGTGTGACTCTCAAGTGATCATTTTTAAAACGTCGAGACAAGGAGGTATCTTTATAAAAAACTTTAGGACTGGATTTCTTTTCCTTAAGAGTCATACTTTCATTGTTTGATACAAGCAAACTGAAACTATTGTTGGGGGCAGTAATGATTTATGTAGCAGTCTGGCGATTTCCAATAAGTGCCTTTTAAACCCTTTGGAAAATTCCTTTGGTATCCCTGGTTTGAATTTTGTTACTAAACAAAGCAACACAAGCCATGCGGGAAATTTTCCTGCGTCTGTCTAAAATTAAAAGACCTTTTTGGTGTTTATTACATCATAAAAATATCAAAGTCTTGTTCTTAAGATAAAAGAAGGTCAAGGAGGCCTTCCATTTCTGGAAAGTACCAGAGATCATTAGTCCAAAATCAAAATAACCAAGAGTTTCTTGCTAAGCTCTGGGACCTCCCTCTCCGGCATGTGGCCATGCCTTTCAGAACTCGATCCTGTCGTCCGGATGCACACGTGCAGGCCAGATGTGCGCTGCTGCTGAACCCTTGCTATCGGCAGAATGTGTTTTATTGCTGCTGAAAGCTGGGTGCCTTGGGGCCACCTGGAGGCCACTTGATCCCGCGGAGCTGCTGGGCCAGGACTTTGCCCTTCCGCATCTCCTGTGACCTTCATAATGAGCCTTCTTGCTTTACTCATAGGTGGGAAACTACCTCCGTATGTTCCGAGGTTCTCTGTACAAGAGATATCCCTCACTCTGGAGGCGACTAGCCACTGTGGAAGAGAGGAAGAAAATAGTTGCATCGTCACATGGTAAAAAAACAAAACCTAACACTAAGGGTGCGTCTTCACGAGGGTTTGTAAACCTGTTTCAAAACCACTCGCTTATGTCATGAAGATAAAACGTTTTCATTCCAGAGTGTCTTCACTGCAGCCTTGGCCTTAGGCAGGCAGGGAGCGTCCCAGGGGCGGGGCTGGCTCAAGAGCACAGCAGGCAGGAAAGCGGCTCCAGGGAGCCAGTGGTGGTCCCCCGGCAGGTATTTCCAGTGGGGCCAGGACAGGAGCGGGTGCGGTGAAGACATGGTGGTCTCAAAACGTTTTAGGAATGCTGCGATGCTCTGCCATCTGCCGTGGGCGTGTCGCCATAGTCATCCTCCATGCAGCCTGAGCGGTGGGTGGTGGCCCCAGCGCCCACTCCCCTCTGGGGCTTACACCGCTTGCTTTCCAGAGCACATCCATCCCATAGCACTTCATCCTGGCCGCCAGTGTGCTAGAGCTCATGTGCATGTCCCTGCTCGTCGTGCCCGTGGTGTGCCTGGGGCTTGCTAGGCGAGCCGCCCGACACTAGAAACTAGCGTGCTTTGGGCCGTGCAGCTCTGTGCAGGGCGAAAGGATGCCCCATAGTCACTCTGGGGCTCCATTGTGAGACACTCCCAAGGGGACATTTGGCTATGGACACAGCACGCCCTTTGGCTGGTGCCGAAACTACTTCCCACTTGGCAATGGTGCCTTGTAGAGAGCTGCCCCGGGCCCGGGTGTGTGCGTGTGTGCACGTGTGTGCGTGCGTGTGTGGTGCTTTGCAGTCTGTCCTGTTTGGTTGTGTCTGTAGGTGCTGATGTGGTTTTGTCCACTGCGGGAAAGTAGTGGTTCTTTTAATGCAGGAGCCGGAGCTGCTTTTTTATCCGCTGCTATAACATTTCCACTCACTTGCTTAAAATAATTTCCTTTTTGTTCCCCCCCCTGCCAGTGGAGCACCAGTCGCTAATGCAGTGAGTCCCCAGCTTCGCTTCCCCCCCGCAGGTCCCTGGTGAAGTCTTGGTGACTCTTGCGCACTGTGCTTTGGCGGTACCGTCCCCATAAGTGACTGAGTTCTCCAGGAGAAGCCATGAGCCCAAAGAGAGGTAGCAGCTCTTGACCGAGGTTCCCTGGAAGAGCTAGGGGTCAGGTTATCTGGAATCTGTCCTGCTCTCCAGGCAGCACATCTGGACTGGCTCGGGGATGGCAATTCATGTTTGGTGTGAGGCAGCTATTTCCACCTCTCAGGGCTCTTGTTTTAAAAGAAAAGTATTCATCTTCCATTCCATCTCCCCACCTTGCATCGTGTCGTGGATTGCTGTGGTGTCAGACCTCTTCCCATTGGGGTGTTACTCTGGAGCCTTCCTTTGCCCCCGAGTGAGGACCAAGAGAATGTGTTCTGGAGCTGAGAGTCCATGTTGGCTGTGCCGTGCTGTCGCTGGTGCCGCTGCTCCCCTGAGCACTTCCTCTGCCCCCGAGCCAGGGCTCCTGGGGCAAGTGAGTCCAAATCAGCCCACTGGAGGCCTTCTTCAGTTGGGCTTCTAAATAAAGCACGCAGTCCAGAGTGCCCTTTTGGAAGAGGCCAGCATTTGGCAGTAGTGAGTAGACACCTTGCTTTTCCCACCTCCTGCATGCGAGGACCTTGATGTGCTGCACCCACTTGGCTGGCTGCTTCCTGCTGCCACTGCCAGTAGAGTGACCCAGTGGTGTCTCCACTTACAGATCATGGATACACGACTCTAGCCACCAGTGTGACTCTGCTGAAAGCCTCGGAGGTGGAGGAGATTCTGGACGGCAATGATGAGAAGTACAAGGCTGTGTCCATCAGCACGGAGCCCCCCACCTACCTCAGGTAACTTGTTCCTGGCCAGGGTATGCTCCTGGGACACCCAAGGGGACTTCCCTCATACTCAGGAGCTGGTTGGGGTGAAGTTGAACTGAAATACTTTTTAACTCTTGACCCGCTGTGCTTACAAATTTTCTAAGTTTATTTTGTGTCATTGGCATTCCTAAGAAACATAAGTCAAGTTGTGGATTCTGGGCAGCGGTTAGGAATGCTTTGAGAGTAGGACTAATTTGTCAGAAAAATTAGTGGCTCAGATAAACTCACAAAAGAAACAAACAATAGATTTGAATGTATAAAAACTTAGAACTGGCCGGGTATGGTGGCTCACGGCTATAACCTTAGCACTCTGGTAGGCCAAGGCGGGAGGATGGCTTAAGGTCATGAGTTCAAGACCAGCCTGAGTAAGAGTGAGACTCCGTGTCTACAAAACATAGAAAAATTAGCTGGGCATGGTGGTGAGCGCCTGTAGTCTCAGCTACTCGGGAGGTTGAGGCAGGAGGATCGCTCGAGCCCAGGAGTTTGAGGTGGCAGTGAACTGTGATGATGCCACTGCACTCTAGCCAGGTAACAGAGACCCTGTTTCAAAAAAAGAAACAAAAAAAAAACCCTTGGAACCTTTACAAGAGCGTTTACAGTAACAATTTAAAAGGCAAGTACTTGGAAAGTTACTGTGTTGTATGTAGAGTCCGTGCATCCAGATTTGTAAGACTAACTTGAAACCCTAGTAGATAAATAGGTGAAGGAGAGGCCACACCCGGAAGTACAAGGAGTAAACAGACATAGGAAGAATGTTTGTCTTCATGGGTAATTTTAAAAATTCAAAGTAAGAACTAGCAAAATAAAGAACAGGGGAAGTGCGGTAGAGCTGCACATTCACGCGTGCCAGGGCCAGCTCTGCAGGTGGGTGTGCCCTTTTTGTGACGCGTTACATCAAACATCTTTTTTTTCCTCTGGCCTGTTCATTTCATCCCGGGGAATTTGTCCCAAAGAAATAACTTAACAAAATAAATCAATGCACCCACTATATGTACAGAGATTCTTTGTAGCGTTGTGAGTGATGCTGGAGAACATGCAGTTGCTCAGTGTCCAGCCTTAGGGAAGGGCCAGGTGAGTGAGAGTGTGGCCAGTGGAAGGGACTAGGATGTCACCCTTATGTATTATAATCAAGCAGATTCTGTAGCAGCCTGGGGCAGGGCTCACGTGAGGGAGACGTGCAGGATGCAGGATCGTACCTACCTACCTTACGCTTGTAGCTGTCAAGAAAATTTGCATTTCTCTGCACAAAAACCAGGGAGAACTAAGGGGGAGAAAAGAATTATTGTTCAGAGTGATGCGGTTGTGGAAATTAATTTCTTTCCAGATTTTCTCTGCTCTTTGCCATTGCATTGTTCTCACGATCCTCCCCTGAGAACTCCTCCCCTGAGAACGGTGGTGTGCCTCCCGCCGGCCAGGGGCGGAGATGTGAGCTCTGCAGATCCCTTCCCCCGAGGGATGTGGTAAGAACACAAGGATGGCCAGGCCTTCCCAGGGAAGCCTTAGAAGGAAATTGTGTGCACATGGATGGCACTTTTAAGTCTGCACTCGTCAGCTGGAAACCTTTTACGGGGCAGTAAACAGTTTCTCGATGATCATGTCATGTGAGGAACAGCTGAGGGCATTGAATCCTATTACCCTGGAGGTCGGGTCTACACAGGTAGGGGGGTGGCAGAGGGTTGAGCAAAGCAGCACTGGCTGGCTCCACACTGCTCAGTCAGCCTGACAAGGGGACTGGCACTTCCCCTTCTGTCGCTGGATAGCTCGGGCAGAGGCTGGATGTCCCCTCTCGGGACCCTTGGGAAGGAAGGTAGAATTTTGTGACTCAGATTCCATGTATGGCTGTGTGTTATTCACATTCATTGTGTCTGTGGTGACACATTTGCGTCACCCACTTGAGGTAGCTCCCGGACTTGGAAATGAGCAAGAGATTGCTGCTGAGATAGCGCAGGACTTTGTAGGGTGGGACTCCGGCTCCAGGAGGCTGACCGGTCGGAAGAGGGGAGGTGTTCGGGATCTGTGGTTTCTAAACACAGGCCCAGCTGTGTGGGAATCGGCCGCGGAAGTCGCGAAGAATCTATATTCCGTGGCCCTGCCCTAGAGATGGGGAGTCACTAGATCTGGGTGGGACTCAGGAATTTCCCACTTAAAATTTTGCACTGAGCGAGTCTGTGTGACCAGGAATAGGAACCAGAGCCCAGATAGGCTGTAGCGGGGACTTTGGTTTTGCCGTCCCAGCTCTTAGTCTCTGCCCAAATTGGTTCCACGGTCCCCATTTTCCCAGGTCTCTGGTGTGAGGTGAAGGCCAATCGTAGGTTCCCAGCAGGGCCCGCAGGGCGGAGACCCCCTCTAGTCCTGGCCCAGCTGGTAGTCTGCGTCCCTCCTGCCCCACCGCAGTCAAGAGAGGTCCCGGCCTCAGCCTCAGTTTCAGGTGGCCCCTGCTTTAGAAGAGGAAAGAGTTAACGCATTAACTGCCACGAGAGTTGTATTTAACTCACTCTAGTTTTGACCCTGGAGCCGCGTGAAGCAGATATAAAATCTTGTCGATGTTCTTATTTATTATTATTAATATTGACAATTTAATTCTCAAAATGTGGATTAAATGCATAAAAGTCAATAAATTTTTTCTTCTATTTATGTTTACCTTTAAATTACACTTGAAGTTTTTATTCTGTTTTCATAATAAAACACCGTGGCCCCAAGGACAAGTTTCTGTTTTGTGTGTGGCAGTCAGTGTGTTAAAGGGCCCAGAGCTGGGCAGGTGTGGCCTCTGTCCCTGCCCTGCACTGCCCCGCGGAGAGAAGGGTCCACGTGCCGGCGCCCTGGGTCCCTCCTCAGAGGGCGCTGCTGAGCGTTCATCACTTGCTCTGAATCATCGCAGCTACTGCAGGAGCCATCGCGTGGGTGTTGGGGACACACAGGGGAGTGACACAGCACTGCCCGTCCTTGCTCACAGTCTTGCCAGGGAACATGGGAACACACAGAGCACGGCAGAACCTGAGAGCCCGAGTCTGTCTAACTCAGCCCTGGAGCCTCAGTTTAAAATATTCATAAGTAGCTTTTGGCATTTCCTGGTAGTGAAAGCAACCTGGAATTCAGAGACAAGGGCAAGCCCTCGCGGAACCTGGGTTACTTAAATCACTTTGGTGTCACCCCAGCGGATCCCACCTCAGCAGCAGAGCCGAACCTTGGCTCAGTGTCTGCTGCCCCGGGACACCCCTGTCGTGCCCCACCCGGCATCAGGGACGCGCTTCTGTGGGAGTCATGCGCTGTGCATAGCGCAGCGCGCTGTGGCTGTGGGGGAGCCGCCGGCGCGTGCCCAGAGCTCTGTCTGGTGTCCCCTTTGTACCCTCGCCCTCACCTGGGTGCCTCTGGGTGCCAGTGAGAGCCTGGGGAGCAGACCCCTGCGGCGCAGGGGTGCACAGACGACTCCCACAGGGGCCTGGAGCCCAGCGGGGGCGTCTCTGAGCATGAGCTGACGCCTGGTGGGCAGGATCGGACTCCTAGACTGACGATGGGGGCCTTTCCTCTGTCTCCGCAGAGAACAGAAGGCCAAGAGGAACAGCCAGTGGGTGCCCACCCTGCCCAACAGCTCCCACCACCTGGATGCTGTACCCTGCTCCACGACCATCAACAGGAACCGCATGGGCCGCGACAAGAAGAGGACCTTCCCCCTGTGGTGAGGCCGCGTCGCCACGCTCGCCCTCTGCACGGCGCCCACCGCGGCTCTCCAGCATGTTTGAGTCTCGTCCTCCCCAGAAAATCACTCTGCTCCGACCTGTGTCTCCTGCCGCCTCCTCCTTGAACCGCCTTTTTCCCAGACTTCCAGTGTCATCTGTGCTTTCTGCAGCCTCCCTGGCACTGCCTGCGGTCACCTCGCTGTGTTCTCCTCACTCCTCCAGCACCTCAAGCCCTGTCCCTGCGGGGGGACAGTCCTTGGGCCCCTCCTCGCCCTCCATTTCTCAGAGCGGGCCCCAGCCAGTCTGGTGGTTCCCATGCCCACCTGTGTTCCCTGTGGCCGCAGGAGCAAACCACCGCGAAGTGGGCGGCTTGAAGCAGCACAGGTTTCTTCTCTCACAGTTCTCGGGGCCAAGAAAACAAAATCAGTTCGGGCCAAAATCAGGCGTGGGCAGGGCTGTGCCCCATCCTGAGGCTCTTGGAGCGAATCTGGTCCTTTCCTCTTCGAGCTATGGTGGCTGCCACGGTCCTTGGCATGTGGCTGCGTCGCTCCTCTCTCTGCCTCCGTGGTCGAGTGGCCTCTGTGTGTGCGAAATCTCTCCTCTGTCTCTCTCTTAGGATGCTTGCAACGTAATTTAAGGCTCACCCAGATAATCTCCTCTCAGGATCCTTTGCTTAATCTCATCTGTAAAGTCCCTTCTTTTGGCCATATGAGGTGACAATCACAGGTTCGGGGATTAGGATGTAGAAGTCTTTTGGGGGCTGTTTTCAAGCTCCCAGCCCACATTCACCTCTGCGCCCAGGCCACCCTGCACGCTGCCTGCCCAATTCTCTGTCTTGGCCTGGTGATCCAGCCTCCCCCGCTCAGGCCGCCTTCCCAGCCCCTTCCTCTCTCTCACACAAACCCAGTCTCAGCTCCGGTCTCAGCGTGTTGCTACTTGGGCCCATCTGGGCCAGTCCCCGCGGCCCTCGAGTGATTGCCGCAGCGCCTGCCTGGCCTCCCCACTGCGTTCTCAGCTTCCCAGCTGGCGTGGGCCTCTTTGCTCTGGGCAGATCTCTCCTCCCCACGGAATCCTCCAGACTCCCCATCACACTCACTAAAAGCTGGTGCCACCACTGCTGCCGTTCTCTGCCCCACTCGTTCTGCCTCGGCCACGGGAGCCTCCTCGCTATGCTGGGCCGCCAGAGCTCCCGCCCCGCAGGTCCCTGTGCTGAGGCCGCTTCTCGCCAACATCTCCAAGGCTCACCCCGTCCTCCCTCCTCCACTCTTTCTTTTTCCGCTTCCCTCCTTCGTCCCTCCTCCCTCCCTCCCATCTGCTTCCCTCCTCTCCTCTTTTCCTTCTCTCTCTCCCTTCCCTCCTTTCCACCCCCCTCCCATCCCTATTCGAGTGTCGCTTCCCCCATAGGATGGCCACTCCTGCCCCTTTCCCAGGCATCCGTGCCCAGCACCCAGTGCGTTTCCCTCCGTGTGTCGTCTGCCTCCCAAGCCCCCCGAGGCCTGACCTCAGCCATCTCCGTGCTCCCAGATGCCCCTAGGCTTCCCCTGGCCCCCCGGGCCCCCTCTCAACTACCTGCCTGCCCATCTCTTCCCTCTCTGTTGTCCCCAAACACTCAGCTCCCTTGCTTTGTGTCCCCCTGGGGCTTCCTCAGGGTAGAGGCCAGATTCCATGGCCCGTGGGCACTTTGACACCCACGAGCTTTGCAGTACCCTCCCGGGACTGCTCGCCGATGGACTCCGCACTCTGCTTTCAGTGGTCTGTTGCTGCTTCTTTAGCAGTTCCCTCTTTCTCCCGCCTCTGCCTTTGCTGGAACGTTTCCTCTTCTGGAAATGCCTTTTTCCTTTCTCACAGCTTTCGGTGAAAGTCCTGCCTGCTTTCAGGCTTGAATCTCCCTTTGCAGTATGTCTAGGTCTTATTCTAGCACTGCCCAGGTCAGCAGCTTCCTGTCCATTCCCCATGCGTCTGTGAAGCACGCGGTTCTGCGCTTTAGCAGCATGTGCCACAGGCAGGCTGGCGCTTGTCATTTGCAGCTCCTCCTGCCCCCACTAAACTGGGGCTGTGCTGGCCTGGTCTGTGCTGCCTCAGATGTTAATTGACAAGTGGCCTTTCCCCGCCAGCCAGGTTGGCAGTGACCCACGGTGCAGAGAGGAGGCTGAAAACTCACATCCCTGAGCCCTGGCGCTCTGGCTGACTGTTGTTGCCCTTTCACTTTCAGCTTTGACGACCACGACCCAGCTGTGATCCATGAGAACGCGTCCCAGCCCGAGGTGCTGGTCCCCATCCGGCTGGACATGGAGATCGATGGGCAGAAGCTGCGGGACGCCTTCACCTGGAACATGAATGGTACAAGGTGTTCTGTCTCTGCTGGGCCCAGGTGTCCCTTCCCTAACGCATTCTGTGCTAACAGTCCCCTTTCCTGCCAGCTGCCTGCCCGGCAGATTCTGGACCTGACATTCAGGGCACCGTGGTGTGGTTTTGGAAGGTGCGGACACTGGCTTTGGTCCTGGTTCTGCTGCTGTTCCCTGTGGGCTGGGTGTGTGAGCTTCAGGCTCCTTCCTCCCCCTTGAGGTTGGGTGGTCCAAGGGGCCTGTATGGCAGGATGCCAGTCTAAGTAGCTCGGGTGAAGACGACAGTGTCACTCAGACCTCGTTCAGCCGCCCAGCCCTGCACACACCTCCCCTTCAGCCCTGTCACCACCCTGGTCTTGATTTGTGACTGTGTGTGCGCTCCCTGGCCTCTGCTCTCGCCCTCACTGCTCTTCCCTTTGGATGTCCTCGCTCTGCAAGTCCTGGCCCAGATGCCATCTCTTCAGGCTCTTCCCGAATGTAACTCTCTTTGTGTGCAAATGTAGACAGAAAGGTTAGAAGGGTATCTGCCCCAGGGTGTTGTGTGTGCATTATCCCTTCTGGGAGGGAGGGTTATGCATGTGTTTATTTTCTTCTTTATTTTTTCCTAAGTATGACAGAATTTTTATAATGAATATATTATTATTTTTTTGTTATTATTTCAGGATATTACAGGGGGTACAAATGTTTAGGTGGCATATATTGCCTTTGCCCCACCTGAGTCAGAGCTTTAAGTGTGTCCATCCCCCAGACGGTGCACACCGCACCCACTAGGTGTGATATACCCATCCTCCTCTCCCCCCTCCCACCTGCCCAACACCCTGTGAATGTTACCACTATATGTGCACATAAGTGTTAATCAGTTAACAACAATTTGGTGGTGAGCACATGTGGTGTTTGTTTTTCCATTCTTGCGATGCTTCACTTAGTAGAATGGGCTCAGCTCTATCCAGGATAATACAAGAGGTGCTAGATCACCATTGTTTTTTGTGGCTGAGTAGTACTTCATGGTATACATATACCACATTTTATTAATCCACTCATGTATTGATGGGCACTTGGGTTGTTTCCACATCTTTGCACTTGTGAACTGTGCTGCTATAAACAGAACATATTATTTATATTCAGATAAAAAGCAGTAAATATCATTTTAACTTTATTTTATTTTAGAGATGGGCTCTTGCTGTGTTGCTTAGGCTGGTCTCAAACTCCTGGGCTCAAGTGACCCTCCCGCTTTAGCCTCTGAGTAGCTGGGATTACAGGCGCTCACCACCACACCTGCTTTGTCATTTTTAAATGCATAAAAGTTTAAAATCACCAGAGTCTCACCACCCTAATAATACTCACATTCTACCTTTTCACTCCTAGTCATTTCCACATGCAAACATTTTTAACATGTTGTCATTATATGCAAGTATCCTTTTATTTTTCTTCACTTTTAAGTATCTTCATGGTTTCCTTAGTCTTCATAAATGGTGCAGAATTTTCTGTTGGGTTGAGGTGCCTTACTTTGCTAAAACTCCCCCTGCTGTGGATGTCCCATGGCTGATAAAATATTTGCTTGCAACATTTTTTCCCAGAGGAGATTTCCTGAGGGAGAGTGTGAGTGGTTGTTGATGTGTGGTTGCCTTGAGCTTTCTGGAAGGATTGGGCTTCTTCCCTTGGTCATCCCCAGGCACTTGGTGTGTCAGGCCTGAGTCCTAGGGCCTCTGCCCAGTCCTGGGAACGAGGTCTGAGAGCCAGGTGCTTGCCCTCCAGGGCCCCCAGGTTAGCTGGTGAGAGGGGGCATTGGTGGGGGAAGGACACGGGTGAGAAGCTCCAGGAGATTGTATTGAGTGATGACAGGGCAGATATAGTTTGCTGGTGACAGCGCAGCACGAGGACAGGACAGCCCACGGGTACCAGGCCACCACCAGTGCTGCACGTTGCCTGTTATCTTTGCTGACTTCCCCAGTTATCTCAGCTGGCTCCCATCATAGTTACTTGTTAATTCCTCTCTCCCTCTCCATTTTAACCCTTGAGGTCAGGGAGCTTGTTCTCTGTTGCTGCTTTTCTTACAGCACTTCGCATAGAACCTGGCCAGTTGTTCACATGGAATCGGTACGCGTGTAGTCTTGTTACTTTTCTTTCAGCAGCACGTAGAAAGTTCCTATTTATTTGTAACCCCACCCTGTTCCAGAGGGGATGTAAGGCAGCTTACATAAGGACACTGGGTACAGAAGACTGATGCAAATGGAAAAGGAGTGGGTAAGAAAAACCGAATAAAGCGGGAAATGGAGCTGGGCGATGCACGGGGAAGCCAGCGCCCTGCTTCCTGCTCAGATTGCAGCGGGTGCACAGCGGCGAGGTGGGCGTGGCTCCCAGCCTTTTGGAGCCCGGCAGGGCGAGACGTGAAGGTTGGTTCCGCAGTTCTCAGTGTAGGCAAGATCAGCAGCAGCCTGTGGCTCCACAGGAGCAGAATCACATGGTACTTCGAGCTCAGAGACCCTTTCCCCACGGCCCGCATGAAGAGCACACGCTGGGATGTAACAAAGACCAGCATTGTCCATGAACTCCACCGTGAGCTTCACCGGCCTGTTCCTTGTAGGAGTCCTCACATAAAATATGATCCCCACTGAATGCAGTTTAGTATAAACACGCAGAGAACCAAACAGTGCTGTTCCGCGGACTCTGGCTCAGCCCTGGGCGGTAGTTAGCATGTGTAAGGGCCATGATTCTTAAGTGGTGGTTAGGAGGCTACGCCAGAATTGCTATTGATTTCCTGTTTTTAGTCATATCTAATTTACTTTCAAATAATCTTAAAGGTGGGCGTGAGAGGCTTTATCACAAAGGAATTTTAGATGTGAAGTAGCATGACCTGAGAAGCGTGATTAATTGTATGGTCTTATGGCCATCCTGTGTAGCCAGGATTTTTCCAGACAGGCTCCTGGAAGGCATCAGTTTGTGATGAGTTCAAGATTATCTTCTCTGAAAAGGACTTGAAGTGGAGCTTCTCTGAATGGCTGGTTCCGAAGTAAAACAACTTACCTATAGGGGAAAGATAATTATTAACAGAATGACAGCGGATTTCTCATCAGAAGCCATGGAGGCAGGAGGAAGTGGTGTGATATTTTTCAAGTCCTGAAAGAAAAGCACTATTAACCTAGAATCCTATACCCAGTGAAAATATCCCTCAGGAATAGAGAGGGAATCGAGGTGTTCTCAGATGAAAGAAACTGTCACCTGCAGACCAACCCTAAAAGAATGACTAAAAGAAGGGAAATGATAAGAGAAGAAACTTTGGAAGGAGGAAAATATGATAAACAAAAATGTAGAACCATAAAATAGGCTTTCTTTCTCCTCTTTGATTTTCCAAACTGTGTTTTGACAGTTGAAACAAAAATTATAACACTGTCTGATGTGGTTCTAAATGTATGTAGAGGGAAGATTTAAGACAATTATATTATAAATGGGCCAGGGTAAAGAGGTAAAGTGTGGTAAGGTTTCTTCCCTTGAATTGGTAAAATTAACCAGTAGACTAATAAGTTATGTATATATAGTGTAACACTTAGAGAACCACAAAAAATGCTATACAAAGAGATACCCTCAAAAATACTGTAGAAAATGAAAATGGAATTCTAAAAAGTGTTCAAGTAACCCATAGGCAGACAGGAAAAAGAAAACAGAGAAAAAACCAGAAAATAAAAATAAAATGGCAGACTTAAGCCCTAACATGCTAATACTTACCAGTTAAAAGACAGAGATTGGCAGAATGGATTTTTCTTAAATGACTGAACTATATGTTATCTACAAGAAAGTCATTTGAAATATAATAAGTAGGTTGAAAGTAAGAAGATGGAAAAAGATCTAAACACCAAAGGAAAGCAGAAGTGGCAATGTTTGTATCAAATAAAGCAGACTTCAAAGAAAATTGCCAGAGACAGAGGAGGTTAAATAACAATGAAAATGCCAATCCACCAAGAAGACATAGCCATATGAATATGTATGCAGCCACAACAGAGCTGGAAGCGTGTGAAGCAAAGCAGACAGAGTGAAAGGAGAAACAGACAAATCCACAGTTGTATTGGAGACTTTAACGTTCCTTTCTCAACACCTGGGCAGAAAGCCAGCAAGATGACATAAGCACTCAAAAACACCATCAAAAGAATCTAACATTTATAGAAAACTCCAACGTGGTTGAATACGCATTATTTTCAAGTACTTATGGAACGTATACCATATGAACCGTATCACCTGTCATAAAACAAGCCTCAACAAATTTAACAGAATTGAAACCACACAGAGTATGCTCTCCAGCAGCAACGGACTCGCATACTTTAAAACTAAACAGTACACTTCTATGTAATTCGGGGTTCATAGAGCAAGTCTATAGGGAAATTGAAAAATGTACGTGGACCTGAATGAAAATGAAAATGCAACGTATCAAAATTCCTGGGATACAGGTAAAATATGGTGTGAGGATAATCTGTAGCACCAGTGCATGTATTAGAAAACGGGAAAAGCTTCAAATCAGTAATCTAAGCTCCCCTCTCAAAAACCAAAAAAGCAAAATGAGACCAAAGTGAGGAGAAGGAAGGATATAATAAAGAGAAGAGTAGAAATCAATGAAGTTGAAAATAAATACAGTGGAGAAAATTGAGACATAGCTGGTACTTTGAAAGATCAGTAAAATTGCCAACCCTCTAGCAAAACTGACAAAGGAGAGAAACATAAATCACCATTGTCGAGAATAAAATGGGATATCACTACTGACCCTGCAGATATCAAAAGGAAGGGAATAGCACAAACAACTGTACACATATACATTTGACAACTTAATGAAGTGGATCAATTCCTTGCAAAACACACAAATTATGGCAATTCACCCAGCATCAAACAGATGATTTGAATTGCCCTCTAACTACTAAGGAGAAAGAATTCATAACTTAAAAACTCCCAAGAGAGAAATCTCCAGGCCCGTATGAATTAACACCAATCCTATACAACCTCTTTCAGAAAATAGAAGGGGAGGAAGCACTTCCCAATCCATTTCACAAAGCGGGTATTACCCTGACACCAAACCTAAAGATAGTGCCAAAAAAAAAGAAAAATACAGACGAATATCCCTTATGAATATAGATGCAAAATCCTTAGCAAAATATTAGCAAAAAGAATTCAGCAACATATAAAAAGAATTATACACCATGACCAAATGGAGTTTATCACAGGGATGCAAGGCTGGTTCAGTGTTTGAAGCTCAGTCAATGGGATCCACCATATTAACAGACTAAAGAAGAAATATCATATGACCATATCAATTGATGCAGAAAAAGCATTTGATGGAATTCAAAACCTGATGATAAAAAACTCTCAGAAAAATAGGGATAGTGGGAAATAACCTCCATTTGATAAAGAGCATCTACAAAAAACCCTGTAGCTAAAAACCCTGTAATAGTGAAAGGCTGAGTGCTTTCTGCCAAAGACAGGGAATGAGGCAAGGATGTTGGCTATCAGCATTCTTATTCTGCACAGTGTTGGAAGTTCTAATCTTGTAAGGCAAGAAAAAGAAATAAAAGACCGTATAGATTGGAAAGGAAGAAATAAAATCCTATTTGCAAATGACATGGTTGTCTATGTAGAAAATCCCAAGGGTTCTGTGGAAAACTAGAACTAATAACAGTTCAGTAAGTTCACAGAATACAAGATAAACATGCAAAAATCAATTGTATTTCTATGTACTATTAATGAACACAGACACAGAAATTAAAAATACATTACTATTTATAATCACTCAATAAAAAAGGAATATTTAGGTGTAAATCCAACAAAACATGTACAGGACTTATGTAGCAAAACCTACAAAACTTGATGAAAGTAACTAAAGATGATCCCAATAAGGCCAGGCATGATGGCTCACACCTGCAATCCCAGTACTGTGGGAAGACAGGATGGGAGGAACACTTGAGGCCAGGAGTTCTAGACCAGCCTGGGTGACATAGTGAGACCCCGTCTCTACAAAAAATAAAGAAACATTAGCTGAGTATGATGGCACGCGCCTGTAGTCCTAGCTTCTTGGGAGGCTGAGTCAGGAGGATCGCTTGAGCCCAGGTGTTCAAGGCTGCACATTGACCTATGAGGACGCCACTGCACTCAAGCCTGAATGACAGAGCAAGACCCTGTCTCTTTAAAAAAACAAAACTAACAATGGAGAGACTGGTTTAAAGACTCAAAATAATGCCAGTTTTTAAAAAAACAAAACAAAAACAAAACTAACAATGGAGAGACTGGTTTAAAGACTCAAAATAATGCCAGTTCTCCCCAAATTGATATACAAGTTTAATGCAATTTCTATGAAAATTCCAGCAAGATTTTTGTAGACATAGACAAGATAATTCTAAAATTTATACAGAAAGGGAAAGGAACCAAAATAGCTAAATCAATTTTGGAAAAAAAGGAATAAATTGGGAGTGATATTTCTACCCAATCTCAGAGCTTACTATATAGCTACAGTAATAAAGACTGGTATTTGTGGAGTGACAGACACATACATAGATGGAACAGAAATGAAAATCCAGAAACAACCCACACAAATGTGCCCTCCTGATTTTTTTTTACAAAGGTGTGAACTCAATTCAGTGGAGGAAAGATAGCTCTTTGAACAAAATGGTGCTGGAGCAATTAGACATCCATTGGCAAATAAATGAACCTTGACCTAAAAATTAACTCAAAATGTGTCATAGATTAAATATAAAACATAGAACTATAGGCCGCACATGGTGGCTCACGCCTATAATCCTAGCACTTTCTAGCACTTTGGGAGGCTGAAACGGGATGATTGCTTGAGGCCAGGAGTTGGAGACCAGCCTGAGCAAGAGTGAGACCCCATCTCTACTAAAAATAGAAAAAATTAGCCAGGCACAGTGGTGTGTACCTGTAGTCCCAGCTACTTGGGAGGCCGAGGCAGGAGGATCACTTGAGCCCAGGAGTTTGAGGCTGCAGTGAGCTATGATGATGCCACTGCACTCTAGCCTGGGTGACAGAGCAAGACCCTGTCTCCAAAAAACAAAAACAAAAACAAAAAACTATAAAACTTTTGGGGAACAAAGAAAATCTTGGGGATCTAGGGCTAGACAAAGAGTTCTTGGACACCAAAAGCACAATCCATAATAGCAAATACTAAAAAATTGGACTTCATCAATGTTAAAAATGTGGCTCAGCAACAGACACTGTTAAAAGAGTGAAAAGACAAGCTGCAGAGTGAGAGAAAATATTTGCAAACCACATATCCAGTAAAAGACTAGGATCTAGACTACATAAAGAACTTTAAAAACCCAACAGTAAAAAGCAAACAATCCCAATAAAACGTGGGCAAAAGACATGAAGGGACATTTCACTGAAGAAGACGTACAGATGGCAAATAAACATTGAAAAGATGTTCCGCATCATTAGCTACTAGGGAAATGCAAATTAAAGCCACACTGTCATTCCACACCTACGAAAGGTAGTGAGGGTGTGGAGGAACCAGGTCACACATGGCTGGTTCAGCCACCCTGGAAAACAGCGGGGCAGCTTCTTTTTTAAAACTGAGCACGCGGCTGCCGCGCATGCCAGCAGTTGCACTCCTGGGCACTCATCCCAGAGAAGTGAAGACATGTTTACACGAGAGCCTGCACACGCATGTTCATAGAAGCCAGAAACTGGAAATGCCCTGGCTGTCCTTCACAGGGTGACTAGTGGAACAGTCCTCTCCATACCATGGAATGCCACTTGCCAATAAAAAGGAAGTGTTAATAACAACCTGAATGAATCTCTGGAGAATTTTGCTGAGTGAAAGAAGCTAATCCCGAACAGTTACATGCTATATGGTTCCATTTATATAACGTTCTCAAAAGAAGAAATTACAGATGTGGAGGTGGTTGGCAGTGAGCAGCGTTGAGGAGGGTGGGAGGGAGGCAAGCGTGGGGCTGGGAGAGGGCAGCGGAGGGTCCTGGTGGTGACGGCGTGTCCTGTGTCTCGACTTAGGGTTCCTGAGTGTGAGATTATGTTCTTGTTTTGTAAGGTGTCACCACGGGGGAAACTTGGCGCAGTGTGCGTGGAATCTTTCTTGTTTCTTATAACTGCTTATGAATCTCCAACAATCCCAAAGGAAAAAGTTGAATTAGGCCGGGCGCAGTGGCCACGCCGGTAATCCTAGCACCCTGGGAGGCCGAGGAGGGAGGATCGCTTGAGCTCAGGAGTTCGAGACCAGCCTGGGCAAGAGTGAGACCCTGTCTCTACTGAAAGTACAAAAAATTAGCTGAGCGTGGTGGCGCGTGCCTATAGTCCCAGCTACTCAGGAGGCTGAGGCAGGAGGATCGCTTGAGCCCAGGAGTTGGAGGTTGCGGTGAGCTGGGCTGATGCCACTGTACTCTAGCCTGGGCAACAGAGCGAGACTCTGTCTCAAAAATAAAAAATAAAAACAAAAAACAAAAACAGACTTAAAAAAAAATTAAAAAGAAAAAAAAGAAGAAGTACGCTAGGCCAGTGGCCCCCAACCTTTTTGACACCAGGGACCGGTGATGCTTACCTCCTGCTATGCTGCCTGGTTCCTGGCGTGCTGTGGCCTGGGGGTTGGGGACAGCAGCTCTAGGCAATGTACTCACAGGGTGCTTAGCCTGAGCACTTGAGGTTTCTGCTGCAGTCTCCAAAATAAAACACTTGCCTTGCTGAATGAGCTGTTGCTGGGAGGCTGGGCTGCCCCCGTGCTATTAGGAGGAAATAGTGGGGCTCACCGGTTAAGCAGACCTGGTTCTCTGTGGTGCAGTCATGCTGTCTGCTCTGGGAATTCTGTCCTGGCTTTGTCTTGTCTGTCCCAGTGAGGCGTCTTGGCAGTGAGCTTTGGGTTACAAGAGCCGTGCAGAGCAGGGAGAGGACATTTGACTGAGTGGGACCTTGCTGAGGTCTGGCTGGTCGTAGAGGGTCCCCTGTGAGCTCATGCCTGGTATGGTTACATTTCCAGGATCTGGGGTCTCTAGGGACCTCCGCACTTGTCACCTTGCTATGGTGCTGCTGCTACAGTCACGGGCCCAGGAGTCTCTGCAGTAGGGCTGATCTCTGTGCCATCCCGGGTGCCACCAGCCCAGCATGGAGGGGAGGAGAGTGTAGATGGCACATGAACTCCAAAGGGCCTTTGCTTCCCTTGCCCCAGGCGCCTCATTGCTTAGGGTAATCAGTTCTCCCACCCAGCTGTGAGTGGCACACAGAGAGCCCGGAATGGGGGGGCACTTAGGGCCTTGACCACCCCAGGGGAGCGGAGGAGGAGGTGGTTTTGGGATGAGGGTCAAGGGGGCACTTATCATGTTTCCTCCTCCCACTCCTAGTGTCTGGGAGGGCCACCCTCAGGCCCTACTCGTCCTCTACATCCGGGGAGGTTTAGCAGAGGAGGAAGGGGTAGGGGAGGCCGGGCCAGGCCTGATCACGGTGACATTAGGCCCTGCAGTCTGTTGGGTCCCCTCTCTCTGCTGATTTCAGAGAAGCTGATGACTCCTGAGATGTTTTCAGAAATCCTCTGTGACGACCTGGATTTGAACCCGCTGACGTTCGTGCCAGCCATCGCCTCAGCCATCAGACAGCAGATTGAGTCCTACCCCACAGACAGCATCCTGGAGGACCAGTCGGACCAGCGCGTCATCATCAAGGTGGGTGCTGCTCGCCCTGCACAGGGCCTTCCTGGTGGGGTTGGGGGGTGTCATGGGGTGCTGGGGGTACACCCAGGCCTCAGCAGAAATCTGTCTCTGGGTTTCATGCCATCTGGAAAGCCACCTTTCAGGCAGCACCTGGCTGTGCCTCCACCCTCCCGGGAGGGGCATGGGCTGATGCTCAGGAGGTGCCGTGGTGGCATTGCAGGGTGCTAAGCAGAGCCCAGAGGTGAAGGCAGTGGATGGGCAGAGCGGGGAAGCCCACGGCAAGGTGGGCAGCACTGTGGGCCGCGCCAGGCCGGGCTGAGCGTGCCCCAAGCTGGTGCATTACCTGGCAAGATGCTGCCTTAGCCAACGTGATACACATGAGGAGGTGGGCTGGGGCAGAGCCAAGGTCACCTGCTCCTCATTGGCCAGCTGAGAAGCAGTAGAGCTGGCATTCAGGCCCAGGCCTGAGCAATGCGGAGCCTGCTGGCACGACCCGTGCTGCACCCGGCTGCTCTGTGCTGGGCTGTGTGTTGTGGGCCAGGGGAGCTTTGAACACAGGAAGATGGGAGGAAAAGTAGGTGAAATTGGCACATGTGATGATCTTAAAATGTCAGTGATTTTGTTTGATCTGATTCTGGGCATTTGGCTTCAATTTTAGAAACACATTTGTGTATAAAAATAAGAGCCATGTTACAAAGGGTTCCTGAAAATAGGATCTGGGGTGGAGGAACCTCGGGAGGATGCCTGCTGGGACCGAGGAGGGCAGCCTCTGCTCCGTGCGCCGGATATAGCCTTGGCCCGTTTCATCCTACAGCGTTCCCATCAGTTCTCCCCAGGCACTTTAGAAAGATTTTGGAAAATAAGGGTGGGGAATCTCCTGCAGCCCTCTCTGTGGTTTCCCAAGTAGAAAACAACTAAATACTTTATTTTTTCTTGATTAATTTTTAAAAATTATGGCAAAATATTCATAACATGAAATTGACCTTTGTAACCATTTTCAAGTGTACAGTTCAGTGGCATTAAGTGCATTCATGTTACCAGGCAGCTGTCACCCCATCCATCACCTGAAATTTTATTATTATGTAAAACTGAAACTCTGCACCCACTAAACACCAGCTAACCATTCTCCCCTCCCTCAGCCCCTGACAACTACCTGTGTCCTGACTCTGAGTTTGATGACTCCAGGTACCTCACATAAGTGGAATCACGCAGCATTTGTCCTTTCATGACGGGCTTACTTCATTTAGCATAATGTCTTCGGGGCTCATCCATGTTGTAGCAGGTGTCAGAATGTCCTTCCTTTTTAAGGCTGAATAAATATTCCATTGTATGGATAAGCCAAATTTTGTTTATTTGTCCATCAGTGCACACTTGGGTTCACTTCCACATTTTGGTTATTGTGAACAGTGCTTTGTGAAAATGAGTATACAAATATCTGTGTGCATTTCACTGCTTTCAATTATTTTGGGTATATACCCAGAAATGGAGTTGCTGGATCATGGGGTCTTTCTATTTTTACTGTTTTCAAGAACCGACACACTGTTTTTCTCAGCAGCTGCATCGTTTTAAATTCCCATCAGCAATACACCTGGGTTCCAATTTTTCCACATTCTCGCCTGCATTTGTTATTTTCTGTTTTTTTGATAATAGCTATCCTACTGGGTGTGAAGTAGTATCTCATTGTGATTGTGATTTGCATTTCCCTAATTAATTAGTGACGTTGAGGATCTTTTTATGTGCCTATTGCCTTATTGGCCATTTGTATATTTTCTTTGGAGAAATGTCTATTCAAATCCTTTGCCTATTTTTGAATCAGTTTTATTTTTGTGTTTTGTTGTTGAGTTTTACCAGCACACTATTAATGGATATAATCCCTTATCAGACATGTGATTTGCAAATATTTTCTCCCATTCCATGGGTTGCCTTTTTACTCTGTTTATGATATCCTTTGATGTATAAAAGTTTTAAATTTTGATGTCCAATTTGTCTATTTTTTAATTCATTGCCCATGCTTTTGGTGTCATATCCAAGAATCATGGCCAAATCCAATGTCATGAAGCTTTTCTCCTGTGTTTGCTTCTAAGAGCTTTATAGTTTTAACTCCTACTTTCATGTCTTTCATCCACTGAGTTAATTTTTGCATGTGGTGTTAGGTAAGTGTCCCACTCATGCTTCTGCTTGTGGATATCCAGTTTTCCCAACACTGTTTGTTGAAAAGACTGTCCTTTCCTCCAGAGAATGGTCTTGGCCCCCTTGTCAAAAATTGTTTGACCGTGGGTGTTGGGTTCGTTTCTGGGCTGTTTGTTCCACTGGTCTGTGTGTCTGTCTTTATGCCGGTACCATACTGTTATGATTACTGTTGCTTTGCAGTAAGTTTTGAAATCAGGAAGTGTCAGACTCAACTTTGTTCCTTTTTTTTTTTTTTCAAGATTGTTTTGGCTATTTGGGTTTCCTCGAAATTCCATATTGATTTTAGAATGGATTTTTGTCTTTCTGCAAAAAGCATTATTGAGATTTTTGATAGTGATTGCATTGAATCTGTAGATGACTTTTGTTAGTGTTGATATCTTAACAATATTGTCTTCTAATCTATGAACATATTATTTGTGTCTTTAATTTCTTTCAGCAGTGTTTTGTAGTTTTCATCGTATAAGTCTTTTATTTTCCTTGGTTAAGTTAATTCCTATGTATTTTATTCTTTTTGATGCTATTTTAAATGGAATTGTTTTATTAATTTCCTTTTCAAACTTTTCATTGTTAGTGTATATTAATAGAAATGCACTGATTTTTGTGTGTTGACTTTGTATCCTCCTACTTTGCTGAATTCATTTATGAGTTCTAACAGGTTTTTGTGTCATTTTTAAGGATTTCAACAAATAAGATATCTTCTCTAAACAGAGGTAACTTTACTTTTTCATTTCCAATTTGATGCCTTTTGTTCCTTTTTTTTACGTAATTGCACTGGCTAGAACTTCTAAACTGTATTGCATAGAAGTGACAAGAGAGGGCATCTTTGTTTAGTTCCTATCTCAGAGGAAAAGCTTTTAGTCTTTCACTGCTAAGTATGATGTGAGCTGTGGGTTTTTCATTTATGGCTTTTATTATGTTGGGGTAGTTTCCTTCTATTTGTGGTTTGTTGAGTGTTTTTATCTTGAAATGGTGTTGAATTTTGTCTAATGCTTTTTCTGTATCAACTGAGGTGATCATGTAGTTTTCCCCCTTCATTTTGTAAATGTAATATATTACATTGATGGATTTTTATATGTTGAACCATCCTTGCATTGCAGGAATAAATCCCACTTGGTCATGGTATATACTCCTTTTCATATGCTGCTGAATTCTGTTTGCTAGTATTTGTTGAGGATTTTTGCATCAACATTCATAAGAAGCATTGGGCTGTAGTTTTCCTTTCTTGTAGTATCTTTGTCTGACTTTGATTTCAGGGCAATGAGTTTTAGAGTATTCCTTCCTCTTCACATTTTTGGAAGAGTTTGAGAAGGATTGGTGTTAGGTCTTTAAATGTTTGGTAGAATTCACCAGTGAAACTGTCAGGTCCAGGGCTTTTCTTTGTCAGGAGGTTTTTGAGCACTCATTCAGTCTCTGTACTTGTTAATACTTTTATTTTGAGAAGAATATGAATTTGTTTCCCTTAACCTGTTTCAGTTTCACATTATGACCAGCAAGCAGAAAAAAGGCACAATTAAGAAAGAAG
>RJWJ010013756.1:0-39272 GCA_004363605.1 Indri indri | reverse complement strand
GTACTTCATTGTATGAAAATGAACATGGACTAATATTTTTTCTGACTACTATTTCTCATTTTGAATAACTACAGGCAGTAATTACATTGTGGGCTACCCTTTCATTTAGATACAGGGAAAATCAGATTAAAATTAATGTCTAAGACAGACTTTAGAGAGGAGGACACAGTTCAAACAAGCATAAACCAGAATACCTTCTCGTGCTCGGAAAAGGAAAGAAAATTCTAAATAACATGACCCCTTTGCCTTGGTGACGGTAAGTGGCTGACAAAACTGCTCTATGCACTAGTTAGAACTGATAGGACAATATGGTAAAAGCACAGGTGCCAATCACTGCAGTAGCCCTAAGGAGTGTCCCTTAGGATGAGAAACTAGACTAACTGTGAAGCAACAAAAAACCACGGGGGTTTTCATCTCCCTATTCCTCCTTTTAGGAATTTCTTATTAGGAGCTACTTATTTTGTTATATTTCCCTATTTTTGTATGTATATAAGTGAGTATGTAAATAAATAAAGTTTTAAAAGAATATAGGAAATACCAATCTCTACTTTATATGAAATATTCTTATATGCTCTTATATCTTAAAGTATACTATAAAAATAATTTGAAGTTATGCATATAGCACAGGTGTATCTGGGACCAGACCGGATGAGACCGGAAAAGGAAGAGGAGACCAGACCAGAAGAGGAGACCAGACCATATGAGACCAGACTAGGAAGAGGAGACCAGACCGGACGAGAAAGAGGAGATGAGACTGGACCAGCAGGAGGAGACTGGACCAGACGAGTCCAGACAAGGAAGAGGACACCAGACCAGATGAGACTGGATGAGGAAGAGGAGACTAGACCAGAAGAGGAGACGAAAATGGACGAGGAAGAGGAGATGAGACTGGACAAGGAAGAGGCGACCAGACTGGAGGAGGAAGACGAGCGGTAAGGTTATTTTATCAGCATGTGAAAAACATAATTCTTTTCATGTCCTTTGAGTTTGGGCTGTCTAGAATTTCATAAGCTATACGTAATAATGGGATAACCTCTAAGTAAAATAACAGTCAGTATACACTATCTAAAAAACAAATTACCTTTAAAATATTCTTTTTTATGTTTTTCCTTGCAGTAATGGAACTCATACACTAACTTATTGACTCTCGTCAAATATTGTTTTATTCACTAAAGAAACATGTTTTGTAAAAAAAAATAAAAAATAAAAAACAAAAAAATAAAAAAATAAAAGAAATATATTTTCTATATTCTGAAAAGCAATCATGAATCAATTAAATGATAAAACGTCTGTTTTCTTACACACAATATTCATTTATTCTTGTTAATCATTTCAACACTCCTTAGGAATGGATTATATTTATAACCATCTTTATTTTTTGTTCTGATAAATTAGGATTCAGAAAAATTAAATGACTTAGTTATAATAAAAACAAAGTCATAAGTGATATCCGGGTTTTTTTATTCAATAATATAAAAATCAAGCAGTGCATCCTCTACCTGTACAGTGTTCTCAATCGACCAGACATAATCCCCTACTTACACAAACAGCTCTTGCAACTCACAAATTCCTTTAAAGTGACCAGAAGGGCCAGGAATGTGTGGATGGTAAAGCCTTTGGAAGGGATTATGATTCTTAATATGCCTTTAAAGGTATACTAAATTTATTTTGTGCCCAATAAATCTAAACTGCATAGGCTCTCATGAGAGAGCTGCATTACTTTTTCAGATATGAAAGGACCTGTATTTATTTTTTTCACATTGACTCATATCACTCAAGCTCTTAATTTACTTGTAGCTACTACTTGATTTACTAGAAATAATAAACAATACCTTTTTTCCCATTTACTCCAAATTTAATTTTTTCTGATGAAGAGCCACATGATTTGAAACAGAACGTAAAGACATTGCTTGGGGCAAATACAAAGGGAACCCCTTTTTTGATTCCATGGTTGTTACAAAACATAAACCATCCCCTTATTTTGGTAGCTGACAAAATTAACTTTCCCAGCACTACACGATACACAGTTAAATTTGAATTTCAGACAAACATGAATAAATTTTTAATATAAGTAAGGCCCATATAATATGTGTGACATACTTATACTAAAAAATTCATTATCTGGAATTTAAATTTAATTAAACATCCTATATTTTTATTTGCTAAATCTGGTAGCTCTAAGAAGGGAAACTAACTATTGAACAGGCAATTAATATTATCTGTCACAGAACTCATGGAGAATTTCTCCATTTCCCTTTCTAGTGTTGATCCATTCTCTCTTCACAGAAGCTAACTTGAGAACCTGGCTTCCGGGATTAAATGGGAGGTTTTATAACTGCCAGCTCTGATGGTTAATTTTATGCTTCAAGTGGGCTAGTCCATCGTGCTCAGATATTTGGTCAAATACCAGCCTGGATATTGCTGTGAAGTTATTTTCAAAACGAGATTAACATTTAAATCAGTAGATTTTGAGTAAAACAGATTATCCTCCATAATGTGGGTGGGCTTCATCCGATTAGTTGAAGCCCTTATGAGAAAACAAACTGAGGTCCTACCAAAAAAAAAAGAGGAAATTGCCTCAATATTGTCTTTGGACTTGTGTTAGTTACAACATTAACTTTTCCCCAGGTCTCCAGCCTGCCAGCCTGCCCTGCAAATTTTGGACTCACCTGCCTCCAAGTTATGTGAGCCAATTCCTTAAAATAAATTTCTAGATAGATAGTTATGGATACACACACACACACACACACAACCATACCGTGTTGGTTCTGTTTCTCTGGAGAACTCTAACACATCAACTGAGTCAAAAAGTTAGGGAAATTATTTAATTAAAGAAATTTAAGACTGTAAGTAGACCTATAAACCAATTAGAAAATATGCAAGCTGAATTCATGTACTCTTTTTATCTTAAAATAAAGAAGTAGATTGGTTAACAACCAGCTACCGATCAGGTTTTCTCACTGAATTCAAATTATTTTCTTCAAAATCTGCCTTGAAATGGCAGCTGCAGGTGAATTTAGAGGCACATTTCTTTTTAATCTGCACTTGCTTTGTAATCTACTTACAGTAGATGCTTCAGAATACTTGACTTTGAATAATTATATATACTTTAATAACTTTTTCATTTCACCGGAATGAGATCCGTAAACTTCTCCACCCAATTAATCTACTTGTGGGAGTCAAAATGCCTCAGTATTTATGCAGTGAAGTTGAGTGAAATCAGAAGCTAGAGTATGATGGTAATTTTTAAAAAGTTTATCAATGCATTCATGTATACACATCTAATATTTTGCTTGACTTTGCCTTAGAGAAAATATCTTTTTCCGTAAAATGTAATTTCTAACACCAGTACTATGTTTATTTTCCTTTACTCAAGAATGTGTCTGCAGTCACAGCTTTATCAATATTTTTAAGAAACTTCCTGGGTGTGGCTAGAGAACCTGTCATCCTTTGATAAAGAAACCACACGTTCTAAGTGAGGGGAAAAAAAACCTCTTTTTTCATTCACTACCTTATGTTTTCTAAAAACAACAACAAAAAATCTCTGTGAATTCAACAGGATTGGATTGTTTTTCTTAAAATTAAAGATAGAAAATCAGTATGTTAGACCAAATTTGTATTCAGAATGCAACATGTTAAATTATAAAAGAATAGAAAATACGAAATAGAAAAAATAAGAAAAATGATCACAGAGTAAAGATTTTGGATTTTTCAACCAATATATTTCCTTTAAAAACAACTACACAGAAGAAAACTAGAGCATTCCTTTTTGTTATTCTTAAAGGCCAATCCAACTTTTTTCTTTGTAGGTTCAAAGCTTAGTGAGAGATGTGCCTAAAACTTTGTGCTGTTTTTGTTTTTTTCTCAGATCACCATACCCCTGCTTACTTACAGCAAACAGCGCGTGCTTTTCCCATGCATGGTGTTTTCTTCCCAGTGTATCAGCACTGCCCTCCCTCTGCCTGACTCAAGTACACGTGATTGAAATAACCTAGAAGGGGTGTTTATATAAAGTGAACAGGACACCCTCTTAAATTGAAACTCAGGCTATCCAAGTCAACACATGTTGTTGATGCATGTGACCTCTAACTCAGTCTCCCTAGATGCTAACTGTTTGCTCCAAGTTTAAGAACCCAGTAGCCCCTTCCTTTCTCAATGGTGACTTTTTAAAGGGTGAGGAGAAGAGAAACGAGGAGGGTGACAGGAAGTGGATCTTAAAGAATGTGTATTTCCCTACGAGGGGAAGAATCATGGCGGAGGCATGAACAAAAATACAGGAATCCTGAAAGTCTAGATTCTGTTTTCTCACTTTGCTGCTAGCCATGCCAATTTAGGGGTTATATGTTGTTTTCTTATCCTCCCTAATCTGACCAAAAGGGATGTGAGTCTTCTTTTAAAACTCTTACCAATCTGCCAAAGCAAAACCTAAATTCTTTTTATTTTATTGAATATTAACAAATTATAATTGTACCTATTTATGGGCTATAACATAATGCTACAATATATGTATATGATGTGGAATGACTGAATCAAGCTAATTAACATATCCATTATCTCAAATACTTACCATTTATTCCTCCTGTCTAACTGTAACACTACATTCTTTGACTATCATCTCCCCGTTATCCCCAACCTCCAGCCTCTGCTAACCACCATTTTGCAGTCTGCTTCTATGAGTTTGACTGCTTTAGATTCCACATATAAGTGAGACCATGTGGTATTTCTCTTTCTGTGCCTAGCTTATTTCACTTAGCATAATGTCCTCCAGGTCCATCCATGTTGTTGCAAATGACAGAATTTCCCTGATTTTTAAGGCCGACTAACATTCCATTGTGTATATATACCACATTTTTATCCATTCATTCATTGATGCACACCAAGGTTGATTCCACAACTTGGCTGTCTGTTCCAGCCCAGATGTATAATGTCTCCCTATTCTTCAACTCTTGCATAATGACGGATCTTTAAAAATTACAATAACAGTTGGCATTTGGTGAAAAGAGGACTGTACTTGGAGATATAATATGTGGATAGACGTCATAGATCTGTAAATTAGAAGCTGTTCAACCTTAAGCAGATAATTTTTGTGGTAATATGGCTTAGAGTACAAAAGAAAAAAATTTTCTATAAGAATGGGTAGGTCTTACTGGAACCTCAGTTTATTATTCTGTAAAATATGATAAAAAAAAAATTCCTAACCTGAGGTGAGGAGAGGGTGGCTGTGTGGTGCAGGAAGTGCTGTTATGAGATGAAATCCTGTATGTAAAGCATCAGCACAACCTTGGCATGTTACATTCCAGTGAGTGGGTGATTTCTTCCCCCTCTTCCTCTCTAAGAGGTTTTCTCCAGAGAGGAGAAACCCAAAGTCCTGGTCTTCATGGACTGTACATCCTAGGGACTGTGCAGGTTATTTGAAACTGCGGTCCCCAACCCTTGGTCCATGGACCGGTACCAGTTCAGAGTACTTGTCCGTGGCCTATTAGGAACCCGGCCACACAGCAGGAGGTGAGCAGCCGGTGAGCTAGCAAAGCTTCATCTGTATTTACAGTCACTCCCCATAGCTTTCATCACTGCCTAAGCTCTGCTTCCTGTCAGATCAGCAGTGGCATTAGATTCTCACAGGAGCTTGAACCCTACTGTAAACTGCACATGTGAGGGATCTAGGTTGCTCGCTTCTTGTGAGAATCTAATGCCTGATGATCTAAGGTGGAGCTGAGGCTGTGATGCTATTGCTGGGGAGTGGCTGCAAATACATATTATCATTAGCAGGGAGGTTTGACTGCATAACAAATGTAATGCACTTGAATCATTCCGAAACCATCCCCCTCCCACCCTGGTCCATCGAGAAATTGTCTTCCGTGAAACCAGTCCCTGGTGCCAAAAAGGTTGGGGACTGCTGATTTGGAGGAATAACTGAAATAACATATGTTAGTTGTTTTTTAAATTAAAATGCCCCTTCAAAAATATAACTTTAGGCTTGTACATTTATCAGATGTTAATTCCCTTCACTTTTAATAATTTTGTGCAGAGTAATACAAAATTGCTGAGAGATTCTAAAAATTCAGAAATCCAGATATAGAAGATAGCCATTACTTTTTTCAATGCAATAAAATGCTAATAATTTTCATTGTTTCATTTGATTAATTTAGTCTTTAGACTATAATCACAATTATACTGGCAAGTCTTTTGGAAATAAACAAGGAAAAAAACTGAAAGAAGACATCTATTTTTAGCTTTCCACTAAACTATTTCTTGCTCTGCTGTAGTTATTCCAAAATTGGTTGCAGTTTTATTTGAACTGTTCTAAGAAGAAAAAAAATAATAAACTTGTCAAGTTGAATTTTAAATACACACTACCAAATTTAATTGATTTTTAATGCGAGTATGAGTAGTATAGGCCATGCCAACTATTTATTACCAACTATTTGCAACACAATCAATTTACCCCATTCTCAGCCTCAACCTGCTGTTGACCCTGCTCAGACAGCTTGACACTCAAAGAGGGCAGGAAGGGCTTCCTCCCAGAACACTTGGGGCTGCCTGTGGGCTGGGCTGGGGCCACCCGTTGTCTGGCTAATGGAATCCTGGAAACCAGCCAGAGCTACAGCCTACTTGTGTGGCTTAGTTTTGTTTTTGTTTTTAATGATCACACACATCTTGGGCTAAACAGCAGACAGAAAATGAGGAGTAGGGGAAGAGCTTATTTTACTTAGAAGAGGAAACCCAGAAAAGTCAGTTTGGGATAAAGTTTTCTAATGTTGTAAGAAGTAAGTTTAGATAAATGATTAATATAGAAAAGGGTGGCAAAGAAAGTAAGAAAAAAAGGAAGGAGCCAAGCATCTCAAATTTTATTGTAAAAAATTGTCAGAACTATCACCAATAAATATAAAACCTTATTAATAGACACAAATGTTTAAATTACAAAAAAAAAAAAAGTCCAATTTCCTCCTAGAAGTTGCAGAGGAAAGAAAATGGCGTCCTTAGACTAAGTGTACAAGTGTTTTGAAGTTTTTCTTGTTGTTTGGAAATAAATTCAGAAAATAAAAAGGTATATAATTTTGCTTACAATTGTATTTCTAGACTTGCTAAAGTGTTATGAACAGTTACTTCTTTAACTACATCCATGGTGTGCGTATGTGCCTATGTGTATAAAATTTAATCATGTTAAAGAATTCACATAGATGGAATGTTTAACAGACTATCTTCCAAAGACGATGTCAGCAAGCGAAGAGGCAGTACGCATAGATACTTGTTTTTCAGTAAACTATGATAAAAAGAGTCCAGAAAGGCACAAGGCTGGCTGTCAGGAAATGAACTTAAGCAAAGGAAATGGGAGATGTCTGGTTCAAGGGATTTCAGGAAGGCTTTTACCAGCAGCGCTGTTGTTTTGCTTTGCACGCTAAATCAGGATACATGCCTTGTCTTTCACATGTACAAAAAAGAAATACCAAGGTGATAAGATAACATCTGGAAGAGTATAAGACCTCAAGTTTCTCTGTTGTAGAAAGCTGTTCACTTGCATCCTAAGTGCCAGTCTTTCTTGATTTGGATTGAAACACGATGCTGGAAGAGGAGGGAAATATTAACAACAGGTTAAGCATTGATGTCTTCCACAAGAAGATGAAAATTGAAACTGGGGCAACTATTCTCTGGCTTAAGGAATTTGGAATCGGGACATTGAAGGGCCACATCGAATCATCTGCCAGGGTTCTCACAGATAAGCCAAATGCACGGGGACATGTGACAGTGTGCCAGTAGTGGCTTAAGCCCCCACAATCCATCCCAAATTAATACATAGAAGTTTGCTTGCAGCTTCTGTGTAAGTCCCATAACACTTCTGCTACAACGCCCACAAAGTGTTGTACCTAAACCCTTCCTATATAGAAATCCTGGAAATGTTTATGGGAAATTAGTCTCCAGAGACCAAAGAGTATAGCAGACACCTATAGAGAAGCTGAGACAAGAGATCATATAGCCCCAGAGAGGGAGAAAAACAGAGAAAAGTCAATTCCTGAAAAATGTCCAGTTCACATGAGGGCAGCTCTATGTCCTGCACCTTTCTTTCATGAGAGTCCCCAAGGGGCTTACAAGAAAATTCCTAAACCAGGTTGAGTAGGTTTTTGTAGCAGGCAACCTAATAATTTCTCACCAAGACAAAGATAGGACTTAGAAAGAATCAGATAAAGTCTGCTCAAACGGAAGTGTTTTTGCTATGGAGATACTCATGGGTGAAGATGGGGATGTAGTATCACTTTTCCAGAGTTCACTGGTTGCCCTTAGAAAAACTCAAAACTGGGAGGCATCTTATCTTCAAGATGGAGATGTAGCCATTTTCCTTATGTACCATGCTTTTGAGGAGCAGCAGATTTTGTCAACCTCTGGCAGTCCCAATTATTACAAGTGAATGGTGTTTGATCTAGAACTGCTCTCCCAAGAAAGGGCTCTACTTCAGAATTGAACTTCATTAACACCTTAATGCCCACCTCCACCTGTCTTCCGCTTCCTGCCACTCCATCCTACCCCGCCTTGCATTAAAACTTATGGTCACTCCGTCACTTGGGAAAGCTGATCACAGCTTGCTGGTGGAAGGAAAGCTATTGACACTCAGTTTAAGCTAAATAGTGGCAAGAAGTATTAACCCTTCCAGGCAAATTAAACAGTTGTGAGTGACTTGTAAAGTCAAAAGAGCAAATTTCTATTGATAGGCTTTCTGTGGAGGAAGTTTTTGGCTGAGGCCTTCCCTCATTTTATACTATGTACAAAAACTGACTATTTTATTATGAACAAAGCCAGCTCTGAGTAGACTTATTACTTAGGAGCAACAGAACTTTGATGGCACAATACTTTCAAGGAAGGCCACCTCCCAAAAAGGTGGAGGGATGTATGGAGTAGTGGAGATAGGTGAGCAAACAGGAGTCTGTTGAAGCTACGTGGTGGTGAGGAGGGGTGGGGGTGGAGCTGCAACGGATTTGAAAAATGATGGGTCACTTGTGAAATCAACCACTTGGACACAGAGCCGTCTTGCTCTGCATGTTGAGGATAAGCAGTGAGGTACCCTGGAAAGAGAAGAGCCCCTACAGTTAGGAAGCTCTGCTGTTGAATGTTGGACCCCACAATGTACTGTACCAGGGGATCTGGGCACATTACATAACCACTGTAATATGCAGTTTCTTCATTTCAAAAATACATAATTAGAGGATTTGAGATTGCCTTGTAACATATATATTAGAAACGGAAGAAATGGCAATCTGTGAAATCATTATTTACTATGTACATCCTGGGACTGTGTGAAATAAACAATGTGAGAGCCATAGGTATCAAGATTTATGATACTGTAGAAGCAGTGGAGACCAATTTTTCTCTCTTCATGTTTTCTATGTAGCAGCTGGTTAGCAGTCCTACCAGAATGACATTCTCCATCAAACCTTACTTCTGAACTTACCTACAGCAACACTTCTTTTTCTTTTTGAAACTTAAATGTAGATAGAAATAGCCTATTTATAGCCACTATCCTGGGCTAAAAATCTTGGAAGCAATGTGGGTGCTCGGATGGGTGCCTGGGGCCCAAGCCAGTGTTAAAGGAGTATAACTAATTAAGAGAGTGGGTTCTAATGAGCTCCTCTCCCATTGATTTCAGCTGTGTGGGAGAAACTGCGGCATGAAGAAAGTGGAGTAAGCAACAAAATAAGGAAAGGTGCAGCTGTAGACAATCTGATCACTTGGGGCACATAAGAAAGAAAATACTAAAGATTCTCTTGGTTGTTAAAAAACAAGAAATAAAGCGTAAAATGAGCTAAGGGGTCCTGATACTTTTAGTACAATAGACCCCAAAATTTCCATTGGCTTACAGAGGTCATCAATTGTATGTTTATAAACTATCATATTGAAGAACAGCAAAGGTCAGACCATAATTAAATACAGTTTATAAAATATTTAGTCCTTCTATCCAAATAAAACCTAATATCCCTTTTTGAGGGCAAAAATATGTCTGAGGCCACACGTGGTGGCTCACCCCTATAATGCTAGCACTTTGGGAGGCCAAGGCGGGAGGATTGCTTGAGGCCAAAAGTTGCAGACTAGCCTGAGCAAAAGCAAGACCCCCTCTCTACAAAAAATAGAAAAATTAGCCAGGTGTGGTGGTGCATGCCTATAGTCCCAGCTACTGCAGAGGCTGAGGCAGGAGGATCACTTGAGCCCCCGAGTTGCAGGTTGCAATGAGCTATGATGACACCACTGCACTCTGGCCTGGGTGACAGAGCAATACCTTGTCTCACAAAAAAAAAAGTCTGAAAGCAGTTTTGTCGTATTAAGTAGACTAGTAATATACTGTACATGAATAAGAAGTGTTTTTATAATCAAGAACACTCAATTTTATTGAATAAATAATTTATTTTTTGAACACCAAAAATGTATAATTTCTGAGAACTTATTTTCTAAGGAAAATTTTGCAGACATAGACATTTCTCTGATAGAAATATCAGGATTTTTAGGACATTGCTCAATTCTTTTTACTTAACAGTTATACTAATACATAGCTAATAGCCAAAGTGAGATTCTAGAGAAAATCCAATTTTGATTTTAAGATTTAAGAGAGAAAGAAATATGCAAAGGAGAAATGGGAAATTATTAATACCTTGAGCATCATATTCATTCACTAGTGAATATTGCCAAGTGTCTTCTACATGCCAGGCACTGGGGGAATATAACTGTGAAGAAGACAGATATGTTTCTCAGCATCAAAGTGGAATACAGGAATAATGGTCAAACAATGAAATTACAACCATGGTAACTGGTACAAAAAAGGGAACTGAGTCCCAAGGAAGGAGCCCATCCAAAAGAAGTGTTTTTTTTCCTCCTAAAACCTGCTGAAATTAAAACAAACAAACAAACAAAGAAAACTATACCAATGAAGAGCAGAATTCTCTAAACAAGAGGGCTGAGGGATGTGGAGGGTAAGGTGTGGCAGAGGCACGTGCCAGATAAGAGAAAACTCTAATTAAGTGGGAAGCCTTGGATATAATCCAGAGATGATTTAAAGTAAACAGGAAACTTAAAATGGTACCAACATATAGAAATGATACTCAATTTGATAGATACCCCAAATACACTGACTTGATCACTACTCACTCTATGAATGTACCAAACACATGTATCCATAAATATGTAAAATATTATGTACCAATAAAAGAAGAAGTAAAAATAGAAAGTATACGGGAACATATGCAAATACTACACCATTTTATATAAGGGACTTGAGCATCCCGGGATTTTGCTATCCGTGGGAGGAGGGGAAAGGCAGCAATAGGGATGTGGGGAGTTCCTGGAACCAATCCCTAAGGGTACTGAGGGTACTATATTCTAAAGACATCAAAAGAATAACTGTATTTTAAAGATATCAAAAGCCATTGAGGGGTTTTTAGTAGAATTATGACTTGATTTGATTTGCATTTTTAAAGATCACTTGTTGGTGGCTGATGGTCTGAAGTGGGTAACAGTGGATCATAGAAACTTATTGTGAGCTCCTTGTGTGCCCCGCACAATGCAAAGAGCTTTACAGGAATTACCTGTGTAACTCTCCTCAAAAGTCTTTGAGGAAGGTATTATTTTATCGTTATCTCATAGAAGAAGAAACTGAGGTTAAACAAGGTTTTGGCAAGCAAGGAATTTGAAACCTAGAAGTCAGACTTCAGAGCCATACTTAATTACATCCACCGTGGATACCGGAAAATCAGTTAGAAGCCTATTACAGAAATTCTGAGGAGAGATAACTGTGGCTGGGGTGTGAGAGTGGGGTTGGAGACAAATGGAAAGATTCAAGAGATATTACATACATCCTGGTGCTAGAGTAGAGGAAGTGTAGAGGAAGGAGAAGGCTGACCCTTGGTTTGAGCATTTGGGTAGAAACACTTGGCGGAGGAGTAAAAAAATTTTACTTTTGAACACGTTGTCTGAGAAGCTTCCAAAGGGAAATGGCCATACTGGTAATATGGCAGATATTATCTGTATTATTAATTACAGATGAAAAAATTAAGGTTTATTGAGATTAATGTATATTTCTGGGTTTATATTTAGTAAATGGTAGACCCATAATTCAAATCCAGGTCTGTCTGATTCCAGTGGCAAATGCTCTTCCACCCGTAGAGCATCACATTGCCTTTTAGTGTTGTGTCAAAGCCACGTGCTAGATATTTAGGAAACATAAAAGAGAAACACATTACTCAGAGAGGTGGAGATGGAAGTGTCAGGGAAGGTTACACATGAGCTGAGCCTTGAGTAAGGAGATTATTGGCCAATCAATCGCGCAAGGGTGGGAAGGGTGTTTCCAGCAAAACAGTACGTGCGTGCAGTCAGTGATGGAAAGAGAAAGCATCGACTTCGGGGAACTTCTGAAGCACAAGGTTCATTTAAGGGAGATAGAAGATCTAAGGGTGAAAGAGCTGAGGTAGGGACTTCATCCTGAAGAGGAAACATCTAAATATTTTAAACATGGGCATCTCCAGGGCAGATTTGTGTAGAAAATCCATCGCAACAGTGTGAAGGATGAATTTGAGGATGAGGAGGAGAACGATGGCAGGCAGACCAAGTGAGAGCCTGGTCGGTGGCCTTATCGACAATAGAGAAAAAGAGGGTGTGTCAGAGAGATCAGAAAGGCATAAAATAAAAAGAACTGGGTGGCTTGGATCAAAGGGTGAGAGGATAGTGACAGAGAGAGAGGTATATGAGATGAATACAATTTTCTGACTTGGGCAATAGGACAGCTGGTAAAAAATGAATGGGAGGAAAGCAGATGTGGAAAGAAAGACTGAGAATTAAGTTCCGGAACCTGAATTGCCTGTGGAACTTCCAGGAGGACATGTTATAAAGGTGGCTGGCTATGTGGGACTGGCACTTAAGAAGAAGTTTGGGCCATGGCTGAAATCACAAAGTGTGTGCACAGCAGTGATCCCCAAATTCATCTGACCACAGAGCCCTTTATCCAAAGTGAGAAGTTCCAGGGAAAGTTTATAATTCTCTCCTGCTGGGAAAATCTGGAAGCTTTATCAGTGACTCTTTCCTTCCCCATTTTTTTCAACGGTACACTAATCATTGCAGCTAACAAGGAAGAAGGCAGAGCAGGAACCCCTATCGGAATCTTCCCCATAGTTTGTGTTATTCCACCAGAAATTTTTATCAGCTTGCTTGGAAACTGGTGGGAATATCATTCATGAGGATAGATTTTATCTAGTTAATATAAAAAATACTTCATGATTCAACCTTTTTCTATTCTCTAGTTTTCATGTTTGTGAATATCTCCCATTGCCAATGGCTTGTTTTTCTCAGTTTTTATGTATAATTTGGATTAAGTAAAGGGGAAAAGGTGAGGAAATTGCAGTTACAGCATTTTTCACATAGTGACATTTTGAGAAATCAATTTAGCTATCATGTGAAGAATTCTGTCATCAAATAGACAAAAATCAATCCATGAAGAATGATAAGGACAGTGTTTATTCTATGAAGCAACAGGCTACTAAAGCATTGGTTTAATTTCTCTCTAATGGCAACAATGCCACAGATAGTAACTTTACATCATTCATTCTTGGTGTGACACAGAGATTCTTTAAAAAGTTTCGGGAATAATGGTTGCACAATTTCCTTAAGTAATACTTTTAAAGGGAATTTCCACAACAATTATGTAATTATTAAATGGAAATAGCCTCATTGCTAGACAGGAAGGCCCATCCCAGCAAAAAAAAAAAAAAAAAAAAAAAAAGTAGGTTTCCGTTTGAAAATTATTATTGAGAAACTGAAATGATAAAACAGAAGATGAATTCTAGTTCACCAAGACAGAGGCTTCCCTCTCACTTTATAGCGTGAATGTCACTTTCCTTTAGGAAGATAAGACTGTAGTGTATAAACCAGCTCTCTTGTGATGCGCTGACTTATTAATACAACGGATAAAGATCTGGGCCAAAGGAGAGCTGAATCTTTCATCCTTCAGACTTTCACTGAATTGTCAAAATTAAGAGTATTTGCTCTGATTTTTTCCTCTTGCTAGATTTCTTCTCTTTGGGGGGATTCCTATAATTGTGTTCTTTTTTCCCCAGTTAGGATTGTAAAGGTTTCTAGAGGTTATAGTAAAGGCTATAATTAAATCAGTTTCAGCAGACTCTAGTTGAAATTGAGGCTACTTAGTCATTATAGCTCCAAGTATATTTGATTAGCCCCAAAGGGCCTTCTTGGCAAGTGCATGTTGTCTAAACTAGGCCTGCACTTTCAAGGAAAAAATAAAACAAAACCTGCTGGTCTGATCTTAGAAAAGGGCCTTATGTCGAGGAGGGTTGGGAAATCATATAGTCCAACTTCTTTCTTAATCAATAAGAAAAATAGAAATGATAGAGCAGAAAAAGAAGTCTTTGGACTAAAATCATAACTGATAAAAGCATGATACTTTCCAGTTTTTTACATGAGCGTTCAAGTCAAGAAAGTCATGAACTCTTGAAAATTTGTAAGACTGCAGAGTAAACATTATTACAAAGCCTGCCCAACCCACGCACCACCTTCTCAGAAAATTGCCCCACCCATAACCAGGCCTGGGGCCTGATTATATAATAGAACATCTTATGCTGGCTATTGTAGATCAGGATTTATAGCTGACACCAGCTGGTCCAAAGTGATTTTTTCAGGCCAGGGCTGGAGTTGGGATCCAGACCTGGCCACCAGCTCTGGGAAGTAATATACAGAAGAAAAGTTAGTCTGTAGAGAGAGAGGGAAAAGGATAGAAGAGATGTGGAGAGGTATAGAGACAAGGGACCATGAAATAGCTTGAAAAACAAGATAAACAGTGATTTAATTAGAGGACAAGATCGGAAGAAAAATAGTTTTGAGAGAAAATTAAAAGTCCTTCTTTGTACAAGTGACAACCACTTTCACTGTACATACGACAGGAGATGTAGATCAGACATCTGGAACCTGGGGAGCTGTCAAGACTGAAGATAGAAATTTTAGACTCATCAGCATAGAGAAGGTTTTTAAATTCATGGGAGCAAGGGACAGCAAATGTATAGAGGAGAGAGACCAGAGCCAAATCCAAGGTGGTGCTACAGCAGATGGCAGTTGAGTAGAGAAGAAAAACTAGCAGAGGAGAGCAAGGAGGAACAGCAAGCAAGGTAGGAAGAAAATCAGATGACTGCGGAGTCACAGAGCCAAGTGAACAGTGTTTCCAGAAGGAATGATCAAATCAGCTCAATCTTATGAAAAATAAATAAATAACATTTAAAAAATTAACACTTGCTAGAACTATCTGCACTCAGTTTCAGGTCTTATCACAGGAATGATTTTACATTGATTTGGGCTGATATTAAAGCCTCATATCTAAAATAAAAAACATAAGCATACATAAACCAAATTTTTAAAAAATGCCACAGACCCAATTGGATTTTATTAAGAAGAAAGGAACAGGAATAGGTTGGTTCACAATATTTTTTGTAAGGACCAAAATTGGTAGGACTAACCTAAGTGTGAGATTCTAGCAAAATGTCATAACAATGTTTTCTGAGACTCACTTGGGAGAAGGGTTAGGATATTGTTTGATGGAGCAAAAAACGGTATCCCAAATTGTTTTACGAAGTAGGGCTGCAAAGCAACGGAAGAGGCAATGGGGATTCTGCCAAGGGTGTGGAGGAGAGAACTTGTTGGGCCAGGGGAGACAGGTGCTAAACTACCCAGTAATATCTATCAGCACTCCCCCTACCCCACGGAAATAAAAACAATGTACATCCTGAATCAGAACTTCAAAGCAAGGCCTCTGGCCCCCTAGTTTGGCCAGACTGGACCCCAAGCCCTCCTTTATGCCAAAGCTGGTGTTGTAATTAATGGACTGAATTTCTTAGTAGTTAAGATCTTGAGCTCTGGAGACTACCAAATCTTGTTAGAAACCCAGTTTTCTCTTGCTATTAACTGTGTGACCATTCCTAGACATTTAACACCCCTAAGCCTCTATTCTCTCATTAGTGAAAAGAGGATTATAGAAATTACTTCATAAAGTTTTGTTGAGAATGAAATGAGAAAATGAACATAGCATTTAGCATATAGTACATGTAATCACTATTCAATAAAAGGTAGTTATCATGTTATTATTTGAGTTCAGGATGTAATGTTACATAAGATGCATTTGGGCCTGTAACAGGGTTTGAGGAGAATATGAATGCAATTAAAATCTCATGAAGAGGCCGGGTGTGGTGGCTCACGCCTGTAATCCTAGCACTCTGGGAGGCCGAGGCGGGCGGATTTTTCTGAGCTCAGGAGTTCGAGAGCAGCCTGAGCAAGAGTGAGACCCCATCTCTACCAAAAATAGAAAGAAATGAATTGGACAGCTAAAACTATATATAGAAAAAATTAGCCGGGTATGGTGGCGCATGCCTATAGTCCCAGCTACTCGGGAGGCTGAGACAGTAGGATTGCTCGAGCCCAGGAGTTTGAGGTTGCTGTGAGCTAGGCTGACGCCACGGCACTCGCCCCAGGCAAGAGAGTGAGACTCTGCCTCAAAAAAAAAAAAAAAAAAAAAAATCTCATGAAGATGATTGCAGACCGGGAGGCAGGAGATTTGGGTTGCCAGTTGTAGCTCAGTGTCCAAGTTCAGCTGTCCTTCCATTCTACCACTTCTTTCCTACAACTGCCTGTATAGACCAATGGCCATTTACTATCCTAACATACATAAATGGATATTTGCTATAAATGGATATATGTTGCTAAAAAACAAATGTGTAGATTTTCCTAAAGTAAAAAACAGTGTTCCATTTTTTTCTCATTGTCATTGAACTTTTGTGTGCAATAAGTGGATTTTTGAACCTGTTTTCAGTGATAGACTCTGTTACTATTCAAAGCCTCACTAGCATGGTGAGCCATTGAGCTGACAACAGTAAAACTGCATTTAAACTCCTAAAACACCAGGACGCTCACTCAGCCCAACACTTTACATCACAATAGGCAAGCTTCGGTGAGGCAGCTTTGAAAAAAGTACAGACCTCCTGGAAGGACAAAGTGTTCTGTTTGTGTAGCACAAGGGTGTGGCATTTGTAGCTAGTAAAATAATCTGAACACAAAGGCCTCTAGCTCCTGCAGTGTACTCTGCTGTGAACTGACTCAGCGGAAAGCGGTGGGAAAGGAAGCTGGTTCTTAGATTTCAGAACCGTCCAAAGCTACACCCACCCTGCTTAGTTCCGTCCCTGTGTAACGGGAAGGGGGTTTCATCAGCTAATGTGCACGTGCACACACACACACTAAGCAAAAGATAAGCATAAGACAGGATGAGAAACACAGTGTGGAACTCTGGCAGAGCCCAAAGTCCACTCTTTACAGCCTCTAGCCAGCTTCCTGCCCATTCGCCCTTCCATTCAAGCAAAATCTAGTTGCTCTCGGGGACGAGAGGAAGGGAAGCCTTCTGATTATGCTGAGCCACCTTCAGCAGCTGCTCTGAAAGAGCCTGCAAATCAAACATCCCCAGTTAATACTGGGTGGATTTCTGAATTTCGTGATGCATTGATTGCTGATGTCCAATGGAGATATGTGTTTCGGAAGCAAAATATTGATATATTTCATGCAGTGAAATTAATTGGAGAGTTAAAATCTATCAGAAGTGTCAATCTCGTGCTTTTCTAGGTTCTATACATACACACACACACACACACACACACACACACTCACACACCCCTTCTACCACCAATTTAGGCTTTGTAACCGGCTCCATGAACCCCTACATGTTTTTGATAATCCTCTCCCTTAACTAAATACTTGACCCCTTTGAGTTGTTTCCCAGAAATGATAGACTCGAACTCCTGGCCTCAAGTGATCCTCCCACCTCAGTCTCCCAAAGTGCTGGGATTATAGGTGTAAGATACCACACTTGGCCTGAAATGATGGATTTCCTGCAAGACAAAGGAGCTGAGATTCTGAAGGCCCCTGGACAGACTTCCTGATGCCAAGACTCACCATGCCCCACCTTTGCCCCCAGTGCACTGCAGCCCCTTGTGAGTTACATCACAACCTGCCCCAAGGCACATGGCCTCCCCTTTAAATGCCCATGATCTCCCTTAGTTGAGGAGATGGATTTGAGGCAGCTTCTCCTGTTCTTCAGTTCTGCCTGCAAGATATCTGTTGCACTAAAAATTCCTTTCTTCCCTGGCAATCCTTACCGCCTCAATAATTGGATTTTTGTGCAACGAGCAAATAGACCTAGACTGAAACCCCCTTGTGATTTCAACAACGGCTTTATCTAAATAAACAGAGTACATTTTAGAAACTGTTATGTAACTTAAAATCCTCTGATTCTTGAAAATGAATAAAAATAGGATGTGAATTTTTCATAATCAGTCCATACTGATTAGATTCCCCTCATAATTGCACAATTTTAATTTCACTCAGATCATTTTGCCTAAAGACCACTTAGTCAAGTTCACCGAAAGATGTGTAACCGCGCTGGGAAAAAGACCACATAGAGGTTTATGTCATTGATCTATGGAACTTAAATTCCAAAGAAACATATATTCAGAAAAATAATCATTTACTAGGATGAACCAGAAACACTATATTGATTTATTTTTTCTTCAACTATCAGGAAGCCCAGTAACCTAAGAAGAATTTTTTTTTTAATTTTTTAAATTCATGGGTGACATACAATACCACATTTACAAAAAAAAAGTTCAAAAATATGCATGGATAGCAGAAGCTTTATTGTGAGATTTTTGCAAAAAAAATATTTAAAGTTAACCCCAGAACTTTATGTTAACAGTCTCCTGCAAATTAAAATTTCATATATTCTTCAATGTTTTTATTACAGTTTTGAAAAAAGGTTAAAATACATATAATTGGTAAAATGTATTACCTCTCTTCCCTTCACCAAGATTACTAAATGTAATATTGTGTTTTTCTTTTTTTTAACAATGGTCATTTCAAAGCTTCTTTCTATAAGTGGATTATGTAACTCCTTTTTTATTCTAAAAGTTCATAAGAGCACAGCTGGAAGCAGTAAGGGGTAAAACTACATTGGCTCTAACTAGGTGATAATAGAACTCCAAGAAAGGTGAGTTTTTTTTTACAAAATACAAGGCAAGTAAAGAATATTTCAGCTTAAAATGTAGTATCCCTAAGAATGAACATTTGTCTTTGGAAGATGTATAGTCACCTGCTGAATAGCATGTACTGAATATCTGGGGTACACTAGGCAGCATTCTAGGTTCTGGGAATACAGTAGGGGACAAGACAGACAAGGTTCCTATTCTCATGGACCCTATAATCCAGTGGCAAAAGACAGACATTAAACATATAAATAACTAAATAAACAAGAAAATATCAAGAGTGGTAAATGTAAGGAGAAAATTACAACAGAATGTTGCAATAGAAAATGACTAGCAGTAGAGTTGCCAGACTCAGCAAATAGAAATACAGGAGACTGAGTTAAATTTAAATTTCAGATAAACAGTAAATAATTTTTTTTAGTATAAGTTTGTGCCACAAAATATGTGGGACATATTTCACAGAAAATATTATTTGCTGTTCATCTGAAATTCAAATTTAACTCAGCCTCCTGTATTTGATCTGGCAACCCTATCTGGGAGTCTTGTTAAATTGGAAAGCTGGGGAAGGCCTCTAGGAAAATGCGGTATTGGCGAAATGCCAGAAATCAGCTCTAGCAAAAACCTTAAAGCAGAGAGAAGTATATATGCCTGCTAGGTAAACAACAGGTGTGAAATGACATTACTGAGAAATTGTGACACTCATAATTGCCCAAAAGAACCCTTTTCCATCCTGTACCAGACACTTCATAGATGAGAAATGAACTAAGGAAGAAGGGGAGATGGAACGCAGAGGGAGGTCAGATCTGGTCATGAATTAGACTACATAGCAGGCAAAATTTGGAGTTTTCTGTGTAACACATTGGAGACTCTCATAGGGAAGGTTAGAGGGAGGACTTTGAGACACATGTGTGAAGCTGGGGTCAGGAAAACAGTTAGGGACAGAGACTCTGCAAATGAAGTTTCCTTGGGAAAGTTTGGGGTTTTTTTTGTTTGTTTGTTGTTGTTTTGTCTTTTTGGTCCTTTTTAAGAGACAAGGTCTCACTATGATATTGCCCAGGCTGGACTCAAACTCCTGGGCTCAAGTGATCCTCCTGCCTCACCTCCCAAGTAGCTGGGATTACAGGTGTGAACCACCGAGCCCAGCTAGTTTTAAGGTTTTCAACTGATTTCTGTCTATCATCAGGAAGATTCCATGGGGAACAATTTTAAATTTATCCCTTTCAAAATATAATTCCCTTTATAAATGTTCTAATTCTTTAAGAAAGCAGGGTGAGAGGAGGAAAAATGAATATGCACTGAGCCAGACATAGCAATTCTGGAAGGAGAGAAACAAAGGAAAATTATCGAAGGAGAACCTGGGTTATCTATTCACCCTGTAAATTCAGAGTGACCAATAGCATAAGGTGGAAAGACCCTTGACAGAGCTGGGAGCTTCAGGGACAAGCACAAAATTTGTGTGCTTGTATACAACTCACAAAATGAAGAGATTTGGCTGAGTGTAACCTGGAGATAGGGTCTAGAAATGTATGCTTTAAATTCTGGACCAAAATTTCATAACCCCACTCACCTAGTCAGAAAACCATGCATTTTAAAAACCATTATGAGGCTTGAATTGATAATTATTCCGTCTCAGAGAAAGAATGATTTAGATATTTGAAGTATAATTAATGCAATTGATAAAAATAGAAATTTAAATCTAATTGTTTATAACAGAAAAATGATGGAAAAAACTGAAGTGACTAGTAATTGGGGTATTACTGTTTTATGGCCTGTTATGCAGCTATTAAATCTAAGAGGAAGACACATGTAAACTGACTTCGAGATCTCGAGTAATCAATCTCTTGGTTTGTCTGGAACTGGGGGTCTGGGTGGGGCAGTTGTCAGGATTTTCATTGCTAAAATCAAGACATTCTAGGGCAAACATGGACCAGTTGGTTACCCTAGAAAGATTTCCAAACATATTAAGTGAAAAAAGCAAGTTCTCATATGATTAGTTTAAAAATACTATGTATATTTAAATATAGATGTATATGCATTCAAAGCCTGGAATTAAGGAGGAACTGGTAACTATTCTCTTTCTTACTTGTGTGATCTTCATTTTTTGTTAAAAAAAGAACATATCTTGCTTTCATAGGTAAAGGAAGGAAGGAAGAAAGAATGCTTTTATGTTTGTATATTTTTAAGTGATTTTAGAATGGGTTTTTCCAATATTTATCTCTATTCATTTCTGTTAATATTTTAGGCAAATCAGCCCTTCGCATTAATATTATTATCCTAGGATGTTAGCTGTTAAAAGAATATCAGATCTTAACTAAATTGTATAATATATATAATTTATTTATATGCTTAAATATTTATACTATTTAAATAAATGTAGTCATATATTAAATTATAAATAAAGTTGACAAAATAAAGTTAATAAAGTAAAAATACGCACACATATATAAAATTTACAGACATTACAGATCAAGCTAAAGGACCCTCTGACAACTGCCTTCAATTTTATATCCCCTTCAAACATATAGGTTGTTATTGGTCAAAAATAATTTTCTAGGCCTTTTTCTATGCATCCACATGTATGCGTGTGTGTGTGTGTGTGTGTGTGTGTGTGTGTGTGTATGGATGGATGGATAAACAGATATATACATAAGGTTCAGGACACATTACTCCAAAATATGGGTGCCTTGGCACATTGAATATTTTAAGCTAAAAGAATTTGAGAAAACATCAAAAGCAGCAAGCAAGGTCTGTCCGACCTTCCCACATCCTTCTTCCTTGAAGTACATAAGACTCTCATGTGAGAGGTGCTTCCCTATACCTGGAGGAAAGGAGCATCCTTATCTTTGAAGACACAAGAACATAGAGAGAAATACAAACAAACCTTGAAAAGTTTCCCCCATTTTATTACATTTTGCTCATATCCTCTTTGTCCTATCATATTTTTCCATGACTTTCCACTCTTCATCAAACCTATTATTAAAAAACACTCAGGTTTAACTGTTTCTTTGGGTTTTCATTTTCTTTTGAAGGCTCCTGTGTCACATAAAAACTTAAATAAATTTGTATGCTTTTCTCTTCTTACTCTGTCTTTTGATATAGGGGCCCCAACCACTGAACCTAAGACAAGTAGAGGAAAAGATATTTTTTCTCCCCTGCAATACATATACACACACAGAGAGATTTGCTTTCCATATACATATGCATGTTCAAAACAGTATATTATAGCTATTTCTCTGCAAATTTCCAATTTTCACTAAATGATATATAATAAAGACTGTTCTAAGTAAGTATATACAGATCTATTTCATTCTTTCTAACTCCTACATAGTACTCCATCATATAGATATGCTATCATTTAATCATCCCCCAATTAGTGAATATTTAAGTCATTACCAGTTTTTGCCATTAATGCTGCTAGGACCATGTTCTCAACCATGCTACTGTGAACCCATAGGAGTGTTATAGAAGATTTTAAAATTTTTAGGGAAATGCAACATCTGTCAGACACTACACAAATTGTTACTACTAAATTTGGGCCTAACTACTTAATAAATGGAATAATAGGGTATTTCTTTTTTCCTGGGATCACCATGAAAAATTATTGAGATGTTAAAGGCTCCATGAACCAAGAATGTCTGAGAATCTTTGTGCTAACAACATCCTTAAACATATCTATGTATGTACAATAGGAGTGGCTTTTTTGTGTTAATTAAATAGAAATCATATTAAAAAGAAATACTTTCAATCTATGTTTTTTTTTCTTGAAAACATATTTTACAAGCATATTCTAAGCAAATCCTCAGCCAGACTTTCATATTTCAGTTTAGCGTTCATATTTACTGGTATGTCTCATGTAACTTTTATTCCTCAAAATTTTATATTTTAAAAGACCTATAACATTGATTATGATTGTAAATATTATAATTTAAAAATTATATTTATTTAAAATATTTGTTGGCAGAAATACAAAATATGCTATGTTTCTTGATCTTTGTGTTAATGAAAGCTTAAATGAATAAACTGATTTATCGATAACTTAATAGTTTTATTTCTGCTATGTAATATTTATGCCAGTAAAGTTTAGCAGTGATGAACATAATTTCAATAGGCTTATAAAATTACTAGACTTCAAAATAAAAATCAATTGCTAGCATTTATTTCACCTGCTGAGAGACAGACACAGTAGGCATTCTATGGAAGATAAGAACATACTGGTAGGTTATTGTGAAAAGTTTTAAAGAAAAGGTACCAACTCCAAGTCCTCTGTCAGATTTTATAGGCTTTTTTTTTTTAATATGAAGGGGGGAGGGAATGAGGTTCAATTTCCTTTTTATTTCATTTTATTTTATTTATTTTTTTTTTTTTGAGGCAGAGTCTCACTCTGTCACCCTGGGTAGAGTGCATGGCATCATCATAGCTCACTGTGACCTCAGACTCCTGGGCTCAAGATCCTCCTGCCTCAGCCTCCATAGTAGCTGGGACTACAGGTGTATGCCACGACACCCAGCAAATTTTTTTATTTTCAGTAGACATGGAGTCTCACTCTTGGTCAGGTTGGTCTCGAACTCCTGATAGCAATCCTCCTGCCTTGGCCTCCCAGAGTCCTAGCATTACAGGCATGAGCCACTGCACCCTGCCAGATTTTATAGTTTTAACTCTATATTCTCAAAGATTTAAAAACCAACAGAATTCAATCAATTATTTGCCAAATCATTACAGGATAACATTAGCTAATAAATCTGAGGACAAAGGTCTCCCTAACCCATGTTACAGGATGTTCCTCCAGTAGTTTCGACGGTTTGTTAATCACATGCATTACACAAGAGCCGTGGGCATTAAGGAAGCAAGTCTATCCTGCTATGTTTTATTACTGCTATCATTACTGCTGCTGTTTCTCAAGTACTTTCAGCAAATGCTTGTCAAATGACTAGTTTAGCTGGAACTTAATCAATTATTTTAAAATCACTTGTTATTGTGAGCCTTAATGTTTCTATCACTAAATACAAAAATAATACTTATTATCTATTTCCTGAGACTGTATAATAAGGTTAGCATTATAATTTGCTGAATATTATGCTTGATAAAATGATTGTAAAAATATTTTATCATAGTATTCTTCTAAAACAACCCAGATGGGAAATATCAGATGAGCATTTTCCTTTAATAGCTTTGAAAATAAATCTTCAAAAATTCTTATCTATTCATATTGCGTTTGCATTTTTGCCAGAGTTATGAGTGAAACCAAAGAGAACAGTAGGAAGGCCCTAAACGAGTGAACGTGATTGTCCTAGACTTAGTGATTTTATGGTTTTAGAAGTAACAATAGAGAAACCATCCAGATCCAAAGTAAGTAATGATGGGTAATTGTACCTACACTTAGATAGGAGTTCCAGGTGATGACTAAGGCAGTTTCTAGATATATAGAGATAAGTGTAATAGAAAACTGAGAACCTAGGTACCCCCAAGATGCAAATAGTCATTTACAGAGCTACTCAAACATCTTGAGTTGACATGAATTGCCTATGAACTCTGTGAACTTGTAAGCCATAAGGAAAGTGTCACTGTGCCGAGTCCAAGACACAATCATAATAGGCCTCTCCTGCATACTCCACCCTAAGTTGCAACCACCTTTCAATAGGCCTGAGATCCTTGTCAAGATATGACCCACTATCCATGCCCCATATCAAATATACACAGATGATTTCAGTAATAAGTAATGCTAATACTCAGGTTAAGAAATGTCTTTATAGTGTAAAATATACAATTGGGGGTAGGGGTATATGTTTTCATATTTAAAGAATTGTCAATTTCTGCAATGCAGAGAGAAAGGTAGCTTTAGTGTATTTTGTATTACATCACTATTGCCTTTTTTATAATCTCAAAGGATATTTTTTCTTTGTAAATTGATTTTTTTTTTTTTTTTTGAAAATTGAGTATCTTAAGTTTTGGAAGGCCAGTACTAAGAAGGCACAATGGCTTCCTGAGCTAGAATCTGACAATTATTAGAACAAGGAATCTATTTATCTCTCTGATCATTTGGGGCAGAAAACAGGTCGAGATTCATTAATCCGCATTTATTTATTCTACTTGCACCATGTAATATTGGACCAGTTTCTCCAAGTGACTTAATGTCCTTTCCTGGAAGCCATGGAGCAACAACTTTTAATTGGAGAGTGAGAAAACCAACCCACATTTCCACATTGTTGAGATACAACTAATAAGAATGTTTTAAAGACACTTACGCAATGGAGAGCCCTTTAACCAAAAAAAAATAAAAATTGAAGTGATTTGCCTATTAGTCCTTTAACTATACACAATGACTCAATTAACTTCCAAAAAATATTCTAGGATATTGGCATCATTTGGTAATATAAAAATTTTATAATACTGGCTTTAAAAATCACTAAAAATACACAGTACTATAAAAATTATAGGAGATTACATATGATAAAATTCAGATTCATTGCAAAGTCAGAGGTTACACTCAAAATATGTGAAAGGCTGCAACCTGGGGGCAGAAAAAAACAAGACACCAGACCTATAAGGAATAGTCGTGTAGTTGTGTTTCCTGTTGCTCAAAACTGTCCTAACCATGAAGGAACACTTCACTGTGTCTAACCATCTCTGGCCCTCTACAGAAGGACTACAACAGACGAAGGTTAAAAAAAAGCCAGAATTCAGAAGACCAACTAGAAATTAGCCTTTAGCATGTTATTTCTTACTCTTAATGAAGACACAAATCATTCTGCTGCCCCTGTGAAATCTATTGGTCCCTTCTCTGTGCTCCTGAAACTCTTTGTATTCCTCTTCTATAACCCTTATCACACTATTACAGGAATTGTTCACATGTCTGCTTGCCTTATCATATTCTGAGCTCTTTACAGACTATGTATCATTCATGATTGTATGCCTAACGCCTGTTGCCATTAAGCATTATGAATGAATACATAAAGACAAAATATTAGAATATATTTTCAAGATCTGAAAAAAATTACAATAAACTTGATTCCCAGAACCTTACTTCTATAAACATAAAAAATGCACAAAAATCTATTTTTTAAACTTTAATTTAGATTTAAAAATCTATTATTCTATTCCTTCCTTTCTCCCTCCTCTTTCTTTCCATCCTTCTCTCTGTCCCTTACTTACTATTCACTGAAAAACCAATTAGACAGGTACAAAAGAGTAGGAAGTCAGTATAGCAAGCTTGGTAAATTGACTACATATAGGAGGATTGAGCAATTAATATAGTAAGATAATGAAAGCCACTATCTTCTTATTGTCAGAGAAGGAATATAAAAATAGGACAAGGTTAAAAGCTAAAATAAACCCAGTGGTAACAGGAAATAGGAATAGGAGGTGTTGGTGTACTCATGGTTACACTCAAAATGGTTATAAATTAATAAGTATATGTGAATACATAAAGATATACATACACACACACACACATATGCAGGGGTGGGGAGAGAAAGAGAGAGAAATAGAGCAATAGTGATATGCATGTATATAAATTTTATTTTTCCACTAAGAGCAGCCTAGAAGCAGTGGTATCCCAGTAGCAATGAGCATATCTAGAACCCAGATCTTGGTTTCCAACTGCATTCTACTAAAAGAACAGGGGTTTTTGGAGAAAGGGCTGATCCCGGGACTGGGATAAGAAAAGAATAAATGAACTTGAATTATCTCGTTGTGCCAGGAAGTAAAGAAATGATCAAAGAATATTGGGGACACGTCAAAAGAATACAGAAGCCAACCTGAAAGGGCTCATTCCTACTGGTCAAATCTGACACGTTTGAGTATCACTATAAGTAACAGTAGTACTGAATTATAGTTCATGGAATAAAATAGGAATTCATGAGTCCTCAGTGATATAGATAAATGAATAATGGGGAGTTTAATACCAAGTAATGCAGAAGGAATGAAGGCACTAGAAAAATCAACATTTTCAATGAATATAATAATAATTAATCATGTAAAAAATAGCAATGAATGCTAAAACTAATGAATAAAAATAGGCCGAGGAACAAGATTTTATGGTTTCAAAATTTCTCCCCACAATGTAATTGCTAATTTCAAAATGTAGAAAAAACATTGTTCCTTTACAATAGAGAAACCTCACAGACACCATCTTATTTAAGGGTTCAAAGTTAACATCACCAACAATGGAAAAAATTGACACCATGTACCACATCGTAGGATGCAGGGAAAATAGCAAAGCATCACTTCTGCAAAATTTTGTCCAAAAAAATGCATTACATGGGTATAATTATGAGGAAATATTAGATAAACCCAAATTCAAGGACACTTTCCAAAACAACTGACCTATAATCTTCAAAAACCACATGGCCATGAAAGTTAAGGAAGAAGGAACTGTTCAGAATAAATGAGATAACTAGGTACCACACTGATTCTGGATTGCAATCCTGTGTCATATAGGATAACTGTCCAACCTTGGATGAAGTCTCTAGGTGAAGGTTATACAGATATTTTTTGTACCATTCTTACAACTTTTCTCCAACTTTCAAACTGTTCTAAAATTAAAAGTGAAAAAAAATTTAAAAAGTGCTAATTCTTGACTTTGACTCTAGTGATTGAATATCCTAATACTGAAGTTCATGTAAGAAATAACTTGATGCATTTGTATAACCAACTTTAAACACTGTGAACACACAGTAAGTGGTGACTCATAAAATGCCTCACCAGTGAATTACCAGCATTGTTATTATTAGTACTTAACATTCATGTAGCACCCACATTGTTGTACATAATAGAGCAAAAGCAATGGCTCCCTCAAGGTGCTACTCTTCTAAAAAACAAAAACTAACATACAAATAAGCACTGTATTTCCAAATACAGTGTTTATAAAGAGACCGAGAGCCATGGTCAGATCTCACAAAGACAAAACTAGATTCAGACTATTCCTCTCGCTTTCATTTCATGTTAAAGGAGGCACAAATCCAGGTGTTCACACATTACCAAATTACTGCTCTGTAGTTTGAAAGGAATGACAATGACATCCTGTTTGTGGTCATGGCTAATTTAGAATTGCAGTACACCTGTGAAACCCCGGGCCATCAACATTTTGGCAAGGCTATGTAATCAAAGCAGTGACGCTTATTACTTAGAAATATTGGTGACTTCCAGGATGCAGGACAAGCCCTCTCTCCACCTCACTTTCGGTTACAACAGAGGGTCAGAGGAAGCAAACAAAGGCAGAACGTGAAGATACGCGTGGCTGCCTGTCGCTCCTCCCTTCACATCAGAGTTCCCTGAACATTCCTCTCTGTAGCCAAGAGGCAAAAGTTTAGTGCTGCCTCTTGAAAAATCTCTTTGATCCTCTCATATTTATTTATGCCGAAATGTACCCTTCCCTCTTCCAACACTGACTTTTAAATAAACTTTGCTAATTTGTTTCTATCAATTATTATGCAGACCACAGAATGTCATGTATAGAACTGGTATACATACAAACATTATCATAGTAGGAGAGAGCCATAGCTCCTACAAACTTCTAAACTTAACCTCTGAAAATGACATTACTCGACAGAATGTCAGAGATTGCAAATGTGTTCTATGCAAAGCCCATTATACCTGGGGCACTTCAGATAAAATTTTATTGGTAAGCTAATAATAATAGTATATTGGATGATTACTAAGCGTAGGGCAAGATTCTATAGTACATAATTAACATGTATTGATTCTTACGATCCTCGTAACAACTTTAAAAGGATATATGACTGTTACGCCATTTAATATTGAGAATAGTGTGGCCCAAAAAAGGTTAAGTAACCTATCCAAAGTTATATAGCTGATAAATGGCAAGACCAGCATTTTACCAGGCAGCCTGGTTCCAGAACCCAAGACTTCATAATATGATACTTTCTCTCTTAGGGGCTTTTACATCACCACCATTCTTTTAGTCTAACTTTTTCTATTCTGTCCATCAGGTCTGAAGTTATAGCACTTCAAATCTAGGAAATTCAGAATAATCACTCCCCAAGACACCATAGGAAATTTAGGAGTTTTTTGTTTTTTGGGGTTTTTTTGCTTATTTTTTAGTTTGTTTTTTGTTTTGGTTTGGTTTTTGTTTTTTTTTTTTAGAGACAGGGTCTCACTGTGTTGACCAGGTTGGACTCGAACTCCTAGGCTCAAGCGATCCTCCCGCCTCAGCCTCCCCAGTAGCTGGGACTACAAACACACACACCTGCGGGGAAGTCATTATTTTTCAAATCACATAAAGAATTTAAAGTGTATTTAAAGTGGAAATTGACAATATTTTTTTTGAGTCAGGGTCTCACTCTGTCACTCAGGCTGGAATGCAGTGGCACATCATAGGTCATGGCAACCTCACTCCTGGGCTCAAGGGATCCCCTCAGCCTCCTGAACAGCTGGGACTACAGGAACCTGTGACCATGCTCAGCTGATTGTTTTTATTTTTTGTAGGGACCAGGTCTCGCTATGTTGCCTAGGCTGGTCTCCAACTGCTGGGTTCAAGCAATCCTCCCACCTTTGCCTCCCAGAGGGCAGGAATTAGAGGCTTGAGCCACCGCACCAGCTGGGAAATTGACATTTTAAACTGTAAATAGCAGATATTGGGGTTTAGTTTAATGGGTAGAACATCAGTAGCAATTTTAATATATATTAAAAAAAAAAAAAGACAAAGGCTCTGCTTCCCCACGCTCCCAATCTATATCCATGCTTATAGGGATACACATACACCAGTCTCTGGAGAAGAAAGTGTTTGAAGTGTTCATGTTCCTAAAAACATGCCCAAATGAGATTATCATAGTGCCTAGAAAACACTACATTAAAGATAGAATCTATAGTCTGAAAAAAACTCTAATCCTTTAAAAACATATACTGACCAAATGATAAGGAATTACAAAGCACTAAATTATATATTACACCTTCTTTTTAAACTTCTAATGTGTTTATACATGAAACAAATTTAAATATTTATGTATAACAGAAACACTATACTAAAATAATATAAGCAATGATATAGGCTAGTGTCAAATATCTCTGAAAAGATAGATGAAAACAAAACTGAAATGAATGTAGTAGCATATGGATCAGCTGTGGTTTTACCTCATGTTCTTTTGTTTGGAAAGAAATCAGCTCTTTCTGAAATTTTAGCTCTATATTGAGCCATGCTGGGTTTTTTCTTGGCCCAAGACTTCACTTTATATAATTATCTGTTAGCAACCACATCTGGAAAGACTGCTTTCTTTTTTTTTTTCACCCAACATGGGAACTTTTTGTATTCATCTCATCTTTAATAATCCTATATAGAAGAATCATGGAAAAAATACATGGGGAAAAGAATGAATATATATTTCTTATGCTATTTTGGCTAAATATCTCTATAGCCTTGCTTACCCATATTCAGGACTTTTTAAGTATGTGATTTTAAAACCCTGAGTCCCTAATTGAAAAAAAGTAGATAGTCACAGAGAAGGGCTTCCTCCTGTGAGGCCTCATTCCCAGTATGGTTTCTGCCATTTTGACCACAACAGTCACTTTGTAGGAAAGCTCTTTCTTTAAATCAAGCTCAGCTTGAGCAACTATGACACCAATGAGTATGAACAACAATAAAAGTTTTAACTTTTTATTGTTACTTAAATTTTAAACAAGTTTTGTCTGTAGCAGCAAAAGGACATAAATGCTGCTACATTTATAGAAAGTATACTCTGAATAGAATATATATCTGTACATAAAATAATTGATATAGGTTCTGAAATTAAAGAGACCTAGAGTCAACGTACAGTCTGTCTTAACTGTGTAACTTTGAGCAAGTTAACCACTTTAAGATGATATGCTTTTCTATGAAATGTGACTAATAATACTACTTAAAGCATTGCATAGCTATTTTTAAGTTTCAAATCTAAACATAAAAGAAACCAGATCTCAGGAAAAAGAATCTAACATTGATATGTTAGATGGCTTTTAGAGGACCAAGAAAGAGAGGTTAAAAACAATAATCTAAGATAGAGACTAGATAGAGCTTAGACTAGAATGATATAACAACAGAAATGTTGTAAAAGGAAATTCTGGAGACATTTTAACAAAAGAGATGACAAAAAAATATAACTATTTTAAGAGCATCTTAAAATTAGAATCAGATTATGGCAATCCTTTACTTTAAATACCTTTTTATTGCTTTTGGAATAAAATTTTTTTAATTCTGTTTCAGAACAATTGTTCAGCTGAGAGAAACTGGAAAAACTAGAGAATTTTTGTTTTTAAATATGTTTGAAGACATCAGAGAACTAGAAAGACAGTGAAAATTTCGTGGAAAGATTAAAAAAAAAAAAAAAATAAGGAATCCCAGAGAGATGATCTAAACCAACCCTTGCTGCCAGACACAAAAGTAAATGCTCTCTGTAAAAAGACAACACCCTATGGAGCCTCAAATCATCAGTAAAATTTTTATTTGCAATGTGTAGTAGTCAATCAGATAAACCCTAGAACTTCAGGAGGCTGGGGTGGGAGGATTGATTGAGGTCAGGAGTTCGAGATAAAAATCAGGAAACACAAAGACCCACAGCTATCTAAATGTTGATGTTACCTGACAGACACTTCAAGCCATATATTCAAAAATCTCTACAAATCCCTAGCCAAAGAGTACAAAGAAAAACTCCCCTAGACATGTAGTCAAACTGCAAAAACTAAAAACAAAGAAAAATTTTATGAACCAGAGAATAAAAGACATACTACCATCACAAGAGCAAAAATTATACTAACAGCTGACCTCCCAGGAAAAACAATGGAAGCAAGAAGAAAATAGATTACGTGTTTTAAAGTACACTTGCCCCTTGAACAACACAAGTTTAAAATGTGCAGGTCAACTTACACATGGAATTTTTTTCCAATAAGCATATTGAAAAAATTTTTGGAGATTTGAAACAATGTTAAAAAAACTCATAAATGAACTACATAGCCCAGGTATATCAAAAAAATTAAGAAAAAGTTAGGTATGTCATGAATACATAAAATATATGTAAAGTACATTTCATAATTTACCATCATAAAATACATACAAATCTATTATAAAAAGTTAAAATTTATCAAAACTTAGACGCACGAACATTTACAGACCATACATGATGCCATTCACAGTTGAGGGAAATGTAAACAAACATAAAGACACAGTAGTAAATTATAACTGCATAGAATTGACTGTAGTACATATTGTACTACTGTAATAATTTTGTAGTCACCTCCTGTTGCTTTCACAATGAGCTCAAGTGTTGCGAGTATCCCTTTAAAACAGCATGTGACCATAATCATCTCTGGGTGAACAGTTCATCTTTCCTGTAAATTGCATATAGTAGTAAAAAGTGATCTCTTGAGGTTCTTGCATATTTTTCATCCTGTTTAGTACAATATCATAAACTTTGAAAAATACCAAAGACCCATATGAAGTGCCACTGCTGATGCTGGAAGTGCATTTCCAGCAAAGAAAAGTCATGATGTTACAAGAAAAAGTTGATCCTAATCCCAAAGGGAGAGTTAAAAAAAAAATACGAGGAAAAGTTAAATTGCTTGATGATATGTACTATAGATTGAGGTCTGCAGCTGTGGTTGCCTGACATTTCAGATAGACAATTCAGTACTGTAAATGTATTTTCTCATCCCTATGATTTTCTCAATACTATTTTCTTTTCTCTGGTTTACTTTATGGTAAGAATACAGTATATAATACATATAACATCCAAAATATGTGTTAATCGACTGTTTATTTTATCAGTAAGGCTTCCAGTCAACAGTAGGCTATTAATAGTTAAGTTTTCGGGGAAGTCAAAAGTTACACGTGAATTTTTGACTGTGCAGGATTCAGTGCCCCTGACCACCACATTGTTGAAAAGTCCAACTGCACTAAAAGAAAATGACTGTCAACCTAAAATTCTATCCACCGTGAAAATATCATTTAAAAATAAAGGCAAAATAAATCTTTTCAGAAGCCAAAAATGGAAGAATCTGTCACCAGCAGGCCGTGCTAGAGGACATAATAAAGGAAGTTCTTCAATCAGAAGGAAAATGATCCCAGGTTGCACCTCTAGAGACTCAAGAAAAAAAAAAAGAGTGCAGAAAGGATAAAGATGCAAAAATTGATAATAGTAATATCTTAGGGGATCTTAAATGTGTTGAACTAAAAATCCCCAAACAAAATCCCCATATATCACAAGGAGGGTAAATGCAGTTAAAAAGTGCTTTATGTTTTTATATTGTCCAAAAAGTGGAAATGGTAAAAGTACTCATTCACATTAAGCTTTAGCCAGTCAAGGATGCATGCCGCCATTAAGATACCACCACCACCACCAACAACAACAACAAACAGTAAAAGAATTTATAATAATAGTGGGAAAAAGAAGAGAAAGACTTAATACATCTAAAAGAAAGGACATAAAAAGAAAGATAGAAATGGCGAAATGGAAAAATATGGTAGATTTAAACACAAATATTAGTCACTTGTAATTAAATATAAAAAAAAGAAGGAAAAGCAAACTAATTCTCATTAGAGACACAATTGTCAGACTGGATCAATGCCCTGTTCTGATCTTCCAACTTCATATCCTGCCATTTTCTCCTTTGCTGAACAGTTCTGAATATACTAGTTTATTCCATTCAGTGATTTTCCATCTCCAGACCTTTGCACATAATGTTCCCTCTTCCTGAAATGCTCTTCCTTCCCATAGCTCTTTAGACAGATCAGAAAAATCTTCTCCACCCACTTTAACAAAAGATAGTCACCCCTGTTGTTTTCTTTTCTTTTCTTTTTTTTTTTTTTTTGAGACACAGTCTCACTCTCTTGCCTGGGTTAGAGTGCCGTGGCATCAGCCTAGCTCACAGCAACTTCAAACTCCTGGGCTCAAGCGATCCTCCTGCCTCAACCTCCCGGGTAGCTGGGACTACAGGCACCCACCACAGTTCCCGGCAAATTTTTTCTATTTTTAGTTGTTTGGCTAATTTCTTTCTATTTATAGTAGAGACGGGGTCTCGCTCTTGCTCAGGCTGGTCTCCAACTCCTGAGCTCAAGCAATCCTCCCACCTCGGCCTCCCAGAGTGCTAGGATTACAGGCGTGAGCCACCGCGCCCAGCCACCCCTGTTGTTTTCTCATCCTCATCCCTTTGTTTTCTTCATAGCACTTTTTGCATTTTTTATTTTGTTTCCTAACTTTTGTCTGATTACTCCATTAGAATTGATTAATGGGGTAATCATTCATTTGTTTGCTATGGACATGTGTGTTTAATATGTGCCGTTATAGTCTTATAAGAGCTAGGGATACAACAATGGATAAAGTCCCTGTCCTGTGGAGCTTACTTTCTAGAGCAGCAAAGAGGCACAGTACCCATCTACGTTTTGCTCACCACTGTATTCCAAACACCTGGAAGCATGAGGTAATTATTCAAATACTTCTTGAGTGAATGTTTGATCTACTTGCTAGAAACCATGCCAGATGATTCACACGGCTTCTTTCACAACATAACCCCATAAGAGATGTAAAACTGCCATTTTAAGTTGAGAAGGCTGCTAAGAGAAATTAAGTAAACTTGCATTCAGTCACACAGCTAATAAATGCCAAGGCCAAGATACAAACTGTATCTGTAAAATTTAAAATAAACACACAGTTTTCAGCATTAGGAGTTGTTGACAGATTGATCAAGCAAGAAGGACCATCTTTCTCTACTGAACTAGTAGACTGAAAGTGTTTTGTTTACTTGATTAATCAAATGTACCTAGGGTTTAGTTTATTAGCTATAGGCTTTTTGGATCTGCCTGTTTTCTTTAGATGTTGCTACTGGCATGGGCCTTTGATTTTTCCTTATCATACCTGCTAGTCCCAAAAATAATTGGCTATGATCATGATCACTGAAACCTATGACACACAAAGCTCCCAAGAGGTTTACAGGAAAACAACATCGTAAGTACTATTTAGTACTTCATGTCTAAATCCCTATCTCTTGTGAGATAGGTAGGACTATTTGTAAATTTCTAAGACATTTTACACCTCTTAAGTGTAAGGTATACATAAAGTTGGTAACAGGAAAGTGTCTATTTCATATTGCCTTTCCCCAGGATCACTCAGATTTGCCCTAAACCATCTAATCCGAGACATACTATCAGACAATGTTCTCAGTTTGGTTATTATTAATATAAAAGTCAAGCCAATGGAAAAAATTCCATTTTCTAGAAGAAAAAAGTCTAAGACAGCCAGGTAGAGTTTCACAAGGCCAGTTCTATTTATGATCCCTTTATTCCTGCCACTAAAAGTATCATCCTTCTGGCATCCCCAGCCTACAATTTGTAAGTTCCAAAGCAACAGTTTCTAAGTCTGGCTGATCTAGTTGTGTTAAAAACCCTAGGAAGAGTTGTAATACAAATGACTGGACCCATCCTCTAGTGATTTGATTCAAAATGTCTTAAGTCTAGGGATGTTAAAAAGCACCTTAAGCCATTCTGAAATACAGCCAGTTGGAAAAATGCTGTTCTAGAGAGCTCTTATTTTGTCATTAACCCATTTCAGGGTATCTCCAGGTAGATGATGGATTAAGGGAAATAAGCACTACTCATTTTAACACTTAAAAAATATGCTGGCCCCCTGGATGCCCATGATTTCTAATCACATGCTGTTTGGTTATTCAGTTTCTGCATTTAAAAGTAACAGAGAAAAAAACCAAATAAATGACTATTCATATTCTTGTTGACATTACATAAGGCTGTAATATAGCAGTCTCCAACCCTTTTGGCACCAGGGACCATTTTCATGGAAGACAATTCTCCCACGGACTCGGGGGGAGGGGGAGATGGATGATTTCAGGATGATTCAAGCACATGACATTTATTGTGTACTTTATTTCTATTATTACTACATTGCCATATAGAATGAAATAATTATATAACTCACCACAGGTTGGGGACCCCTGCTGTAATCAGAAGGTAAGAGTTCTTTTTCAACCAGAGACTGTTCTATATCAGATGTCTTCCATGTAAACTACTTGAATTTACATTTTCATAAAACAATTTTACTGCCTAGTATGAGTCTCAAACTGAAATGGAAAAAAAATGCCTAAAAAGTCCTCTTGATTGTAGAAAATATGCATGTGTGTATCTCAGTTTATAAAAGAGAGTCTCCTAAAGTATTGGGTGTAAAATTTTTTGCCCTAGTTGAATATTTTAAATATACTGGAAGAACTGTATATATTAAATGTTTCTATAAAGCAAATAAAAGGTTTTGTGAAACAAATGTACCTAACCATGCACCAGATGGTGTCATAACCCCAATAAAAAAATTCCAAGTGACCTTAAAATATAAGAATTTGACCATCTATCCCCTGAGATTTACCTGAAGGACAAAGGAATCTACAGCTATTCTTCAACCACTTCTAGTCATCATATTATTGGTAATACTGTTACATTCTTTTGACAATCCAGTGAGATTACAGTGGAATAAAGCAAAGCAATAACCGTGTTCCTGATAACTAAGACTTTTGGTATGGGTGAAAAGACAGAATATGTAATATCACTGAAGTTAAATAAGAACCCTATCATTCTGAATTTAAAGTTTTGAATTGGAAGTATCAGTGTGAATTAATGTATCTAATCTTAAAAAAAAAAGAGAAGCTCTAGTTTTATCCACTGAAAAGGTTTAGAAACAATGACAAATCCCATTAAACTGTGGACTCTAAATACCACTTCCCACTAAAAGGAAACCGTGATCCTAGAAAAACAACAGGTCTGAGACAGGAAATACACAGGTTAAAGCAGGAATTTATGTAAAACCAGAAAGCAAAGAAATTATCAAAGATTGCTAGGGTTGTGTGAAAAAACATCAGTTATCTAAAGATGGGATAATTTAGACATAAGTGGAGATAATAAATTGCAAGAGACTGACATATATCAAATATGTTTAAATGTGTAAGATTATAATGATATTCAAACAAAATAAACCTCACTGGTCACCTCTGGAGGATGCTAAGAAATCAACTCACTTTGAAAACTTGTAAATCAAAAGAAACAAGCATTTATCTTGCCTTTCCTTTAAGAATTGAACCTCGGAATAACCAAATCATTACTGAATGTTTCTTACTATAAAAATACTCAGTTAATAAATAGAGACTGATAGAATATGAAATGCCGCCATTCTGCAACTCTTATTAAATTATGGATCTAGCTGGCCCTATCTAATCCTGTAGCCACAGTCACCTTTGGCTATTTAAATTTAGGTTAATTAAATTAAATAATATTAAAAATTAAATTCCTCAGTCATACCAGCCACATCTCAAGTGCTCAATAGTCACATGTGGCTAGGGACTTCCATATTTCACAGTGTAAATATAGACTGTTTCCATCATCACAGACAGTTCTATTACATGTCATTGATTAAGACAGTGAGCTACAATGGTTGCCAACATCACAAAAAAGACACTGGACATAATACCTACTGATGGAAGTACAAAGCACCATCACACGTGAAGCAGTCTTGAAGAAAAAAGAAAATTATAGACAAAGTACAAAGAAACATGCTAAATATCACTATGGAGATGCATTCAGCAAGGCCCAGAGTGTGAGAATCTATATAAGGGAAAAAGTATAATAAAAGAGAAAGAGAAGAAAGAGAGAGAACATCTATAGAGACACAAATCAACCAATCACAATGTATGGACTGTAATTGGTAGGATCCTAATTCAAAAAAAAAAAACTTTAAATAATCAAGGAAATCTAAACACTGAATGGATATTTGATTATTTTGAAGAAGTATTGTTATTTTTATATGTGATGATACCGAGATTTTTTTAAAGTGCTTATCTGTTAGACACACATACCAAAATACTTATACATAAAATGTAATTTCTAGAATTCATTTCAAAACGATCCAGGAGTCAGGGGGAAAGGAAGATGGCATGGAAGGAAGTGAATGGAAGTGTAGAAGAAACCATATTGGCCCTGAGTGAATAATTACTGAAATTAGATGAGAGATACTCGGGTGTTCATTATGCTGTTCTATTTTTGTATAAGGTTGAAATTTGTTATAATACAAAGTTTTTATTTAAAATGCCCACTGCCACCACTTACATTCAACATAGTGCTGGAAGTCTTCACCAGAGAAATCAAGCAAGAGAAAGAAATAAAGGGTATCCAAATTGGGAAAGAGGAGGTCAAACTATCCCTGTTTGCTGATGATATGATCTTGTATCTAGAAAACCCTAAAGACTCTACCAAAAGACTCCTAGAATTGATATATTCAACAAAGTCTCAGGTTACAAAATCAATGTACACAAGTCAGTAGCATTTCTGTAACAGTTAAGCAGAGAGTCAAATCAAACACTCAATACCATTTACAGTCGCTATAAAGAAAATAAAATATGTAGGAATATACTTAACGAAGTCGGTGAAAAATCTCTACAAGAACTACAAAACGCTGATAAAAGAAATCATAGATGACACACACAAATGGGAAAACATTCTATGCACATGGATTAGTAGAATCAACATCCTTATAATGTCCATACTGCCCAAAGTGATCTACAGATTCAATGCAATCCTCATCAGAATACCAATGTCATATTTCATAGATCTAGTAAAAATAATTCTAAGCTTCATTTGGAATACAAAATAACTCTAATAGTCAAAGTAATATTAATCAAAAAGAACAAATCCTGAGGCATCACATTACCTGACTTCAAATTATACTATAAGACTATAGTAACCAAAACAGCATGATACTAGTATAAAAGTAGAAACATAGACCAATGGAACAGACTAGAGAACCCAGAAATAAAACCATTTACCTACAACCAACTGATATTTGACATAGCAAATAACATACACTGGGGAAAGGAAGTCCTATTCAATAAATGGTGCTGGAAAAGCTGGATAGCCACATGCAAAACAGTGAAACAAGAACCCTATCTCGGGCCGGGCGCGGTGGCTCACGCCTGTAATCCTAGCACTCTGGGAGGCCGAGGCGGGTGGATCGTTCTGAGCTCAGGAGTTCGAGACCAGCCTGAGCAAGAGTGAGACCCCGTCTCTACCAAAAAATAGAAAGAAATTAATTGGACAGCTAAAAATATGTATAGAAAAAATTAGCCGGGCATGGTGGCACATGCCTGTAGTCCCAGCTACTCGGGAGGCTGAGACAGTAGGATTGCTTGAGCCCAGGAGTTTGAGGTTGCTGTGAGCTAGGCTGACGCCATGGCACTCGCCCCAGGCAAGAG